>CAUYSK010118594.1:0-34472 GCA_963575035.1 Avahi laniger | reverse complement strand
ACATTTACATAATAAACAAAAGTAGCACATTACTACAGCTTAGTGACAGTTCTTAAAATATTTTTATGGCCCAAATTCTAAAAATAGGTCCCTATCTTTTTAGTCAAACTAGAGACAAATGGCAATTCCATTATTTTATTTTTTTATTTATTTATTTTTTTTGAGACAGAGTCTCACTCTGTTGCCCTGGCTAGAGTGAGTGCCGTGGCATCAGTCTAGCTCACAGCAACCTCAAACTCCTGGGCTCAAGCAATCCTACTGCCTCAGCCTCCTGAGTAGCTGGGACTACAGGCATCTGCCACCATGCCCCCCTAATTTTTTCTATATATTTTTAGTTATCCGATTAATTTCTTTCTATTTTTAGTAGAGACGGGGTCTCGCTCTTGCTCAGGCTGGTCTGGAACTCCTGAGCTCAAACAATCCGCCGGCCTCGGCCTCCCAAAGCGCTAGGATTACAGGCGTGAGCCACCTTGCTGGCCAATTCCATTATTTTAAAAGTGGTTCCCTGCAACGGAGAGACAGAGGACTTTTCCACTTAGGCTTTCATTCAAATAGGTAGCAAGTCATTAGAGCTTTATCAACCCAATCGACAGAGCTGCCCAAAGTGGGAAGGCAGAATTAAAGAGAACTCCCCTGCCCCATATTGTGAATGGATTCCATGGTTATACACAGAAATAGTATTGATACAAAGCTCTACTTTATGGAGGACATTTTTCTAAAAAGTCACAGACAAATTTAACTTTCGTATTTTAAATCATTTGTATATAGTTCATATAGTTTCATAGTTTTTAAAACTATGTAGTTAAATCTTTTTGTAGTTCTCATGTAGTTTAATCCTTTTGTAAAACAAAAAATCTCCCTTTCTGTGACATAAACACAATCCTTTCATGTGCTTATTTTAGAATATATATGATGAAAGGCTAGAGTACACCTGTACCATAAAGAACAGCTCTCTCTGTACTGAATATAAAGTCTGTTGCTTTATTATCGCATAAAAGAGACAACCCCAATATTAAAAATTGAAAATCTGAAAATGCTTATTTCACAATAAAGTATTTTAATTCCTCTTAAGAGTAATTCTTTTAGGCCTTAATCTGTAGCGACTGATTCAGGCAACTTTGCTCTCTAGACACTCAAAAACAGACTCAAGTGTGGTTACAATTCTTTCAGGGTCAGCAGACTATATACATGGAGAATTAAAACTACTTGAAAAAACGAAAAAGAAAGGCAACATAATTTTGTACCCCTAAAGAAAGCAAACAAAAATATGCAACTGTAATTTTTCAATGTAGATATTTTGGTCTATGTAAGCCAAGTCACACAGGTTTGCTAAAATCATTTCTGGGAGGGTAGAGAGCATGGTCTATTTTTCACAACATTAACAATATTCTGCCTACTTCCTATATAGCCAACTCTCCATTGAGCAGCACTGAAGAGAAAAATTCCAAGTGATCCAAAGCATTAATTTTAGGCTCTTATTCCATCCACCCCCTATCTACTGGAGCACAGACCAAGAGGAAAGTGGACAGAGATGAACTTCTCTGGAGACCCTTCAGGAAGCCTGACAAGTAGCCTACACATCATAAAAGTTGTCCTAGAAATGACACCTCCAAGAAAGCTCACCCTATATGAAACAACTCTATTATCTGACACAGCTGGAGCATGGAAAGATCTATGTGACCTTATTTTGGGATTAACAGTTACTACATACACAACAAATGAATCAAAAATTTTTAAAGTATTAACATACAAATCACTAAGCACTAAAATAACACAACTTGTAATTTCTTGTGATCTTACTGTTTTTCAGGATAATGCTATCCAAATTAACTCAACTGGCAAAATCCAGAAGTGTTATTTAAGAAAAAGTTCTCAGAAGATGTAGAGTGATAGCTATTTTACTGATCTTTCAAACTGGCAACATATAACTACGCCCAGAAATTCCTCCTCTTAAAACAAATACACAGCCAGGACTCAATAAACACCCTCAAAGAAATAAAGATTATTCTAAAAAGTGCAACCAGAATAACCAATCAGAAGGAATACAGCCAGAATCTGCCACTTGGCTGAATAAAATTAACAATATCTGTAAGTAGGACAGTCAGATTCATAGAGGCACCACTGACTGGTCCCCCAATGACCTTAAGATATGAAGACAACAACCAAATGAATAGTATCCTGGAACTTTCTGAGAAGGAAGGACTTAGAAGGACTCTACTTCCATCGGCATGGAAGGAAGGGGTTATTAAGGACACATTTGGTCATTTTCACTTGAAAACCAAAGACTTCCCGATTTGTACTTTTGGGTTTAACATCATCCCAAACTCCAATCTAATATTTTCAATGTCATTTTCAATGAACCCCTTTGGTCATCTCCACTTGAAAGATCTGTTATTGACACTGTAAAAATAAATTCAAATTTAAAACCTCCCTCTTTCCTTCTGCATCCCTGTCTGGGTCAGCACCATTCCCCCGGTGTCCTCAGCAGTCTCAGCTGGTACGTGGACTGGCTGATTCTCCTCTCCTCTCCTGACTTCTGTCTGCTTCCTCTACTGTAGTCCACGGCCTTCCCACCTCAGGCTCAGATAAATTCAGTTCACGGCTCCCTCTGATCCACTTATTCTCTTTTGCAACTCATTTCTACTCTACTGCCAGATTAAGCATTCTAAAATAAAGTTTTGATGTTATTCTCTGCTTCCAAACACCCACAGAATAAAATCCAAAATTCTTGGCCAGACATGCAAGATCCTTCATAATCTAATCCTAATCTAACACCATCCTAATTTCTCCTACCACCACCCTACATACACCAGACAAATTAGACTTCTTACTGTTTTCCTCGTACATCTGTGCTTTCTCATCTCTAGGCCTTTGACAACTCAGTCTTTCCAATCCATTTTATATTTCCTTCCAAACCACGAGTTACACCTCTTCTACAGCAGCATATTCCAAAATTTTTTTACCATGACAAACAAAATGCATTTTACATCGAAACCCTCTGAACACCTACACATCCTTACCACTGAAACAAAAGTTGCACAATATAATCTTCCCTTACTTTTTGTTGCATTAAAAATACATATATCTTCCCTGAACAGCATAATATGGTCTTGCCAACTCAGAAGTTCTATAAAATTTATACCAATCATTTGGCAGTTTTTACCACTGACCCGGTAACTGTGAATTATTTGTGTGTGTGTGTGTGTGTGCTGTGTTATGATATGATGTGAACTGCTTATAGATAAGAATTATGTCTTACACTGCTTTGTGATCACCTCAGCATTTAGCACAGTGCCTGGCACATAATTAGAATTCAATAAATGTTTATTGAATCCTTCCTTGTTACAATGAATAGCTGCTGACGGACATAAGTCTTGTATATTTTTGGTGTTCAAAGGATTTCCTGATTGCACTCAAAGCCAAAAACTAAGCTGGCATGGGTGGGAACACAAAATCTGCTTCCTAGTCCTAGACCGCAACGTCCCAGAAGATTCTCAGGGTGAGAAGCGGTGGCACAGCACAAGAAAAATGTTTTTCATCTACTAAAGGAAAAAAGGTAGAAATGGCACATGCCATTTTGGTCATCCAAAGGCAACACTGAATCTTCACTGTGCTCCTGCCATATCCACAGGACTTCATATGAAAGATGAAGAACAAAAATTTTCTCTGATGCCCTAAACGGCTCAGGCCTTCATGGCTCAGGGAATCAGGGTACCTCCCTTAGGAAACCAATTACACAGTAACTACAGTTATACCCCAGACTAGGATGAACTGGCTGTTGGATGTGTCTATAATGACTGTCAAAGTGCACAATGAAATGAAATTATCAATTGGGGTAACTACATGAGTCAAGAGGAAAAAGGAATACAAGTTTGGTCTCTGGAGAATGACTCAAGAATCAAATCTGACTAACTCATAAACTGTCCGTGAATCACTACACAACTCATTTCTCGGGCCTTTCTGTGTGAAGCTCAAAGCTTTCTCTCTATCCTGTAGCAGGTTCTCCACAGGCACTTCTGTGTATTCCACTCTATCAACAGTACTCCTCTTTGGCCAAATGCAGTTTCACAGGAGATTTCAAAGAGCAGTGAGGAAGAAAGGGATACCTATTTGAGTCAACCAAACAACACTAGGGAACACTAGGTTTCACACATAAATTCAAAAAACATTTAATGAGCACCTACTGTGAGTTGGACACGGTGCTGGGTAATGGGGAAAGCGGTGGCCAAGAAAGAGCCCTCTCTGGAGTTGACAGTTTTACCAGACAAACTTTAACCAAATAATTAGATAAATAATTAACTAATTATGGTAGGTGGCCAAAGGTGCATGGAAACCAACTTTGCCTGTTAACTAGGGAAGGCTTGATAACTGCTTTGAATGCAGTGGGAGCCACCTAGGTGAGCAGCAGAGATGAGGAGAGGACAGGCGAGAGGAGAAAGCCTCTGCAAAGACCCAGAGAACACGATGCTGTAAGTTTGGAGCAGCTGGGATAAGGCCGGAAGAGCTGAAACAAAACAACTGGGGGCTTTAAGTGGCATTAGATGAAGTTAGCAAGGTAGGCAGAAGCCAGCCACTGCAGTCTTGTGAGTCAATTAAAGTTCCTGTAACTTATCTTAAGGGCCCTGATGCATATTAAACTGGAAAATGAATAGTAGTCTGTATTACTTTAAAAATACAAAATAAAATAAAAAATAAAAATATAACTTTGGTTGCAGTATGAGCAATGGATTGGAAGGTGGCAAGACAGAGGATGTACAAAGACCAGTTAAGAGGCTGCTGGAGCAATCCAAGGGGAGGGATGTTGTCTGCCTAACTTCGTTGGTAGCAGGACAGCAGAAGACCAGACAGACCTAGGTCAGAAGAAAGATCTGGTGATTAAGAGATGACTGGGGTTGCAGCCAAATCTCCAACAAGCTCACAATGCCCACTCCTCAAAATACAAATTCTTCCTTCTGGTTTAAAGGGCTTGCATAATTTGATCTCACATCCTCTGAATTCTCATTTTTCCCCTTCACAAAAAAATCCATTCTGGTCTCCTCATTGTCCTCTCCCCAAATCTGTGTTCATTTCTGGCATTTTTAATCATGTTTTCTTTCTCGTCAGAATGCCAAGGACCCTCCTCACTCAAATCTCACTCATCTTTCAAGGTTCAATTAAAATTCCACTGCTGTGATCAAGTCTTCTCCAACTTTTGCAGATGACACTGAATCATCCCTTATCACTATACCACATAGTTTAGCACATGATCATAAGCTTCTCTTTGTTTCATCCATTTTGGGTGTGTTCCCCAAATTAACTGTTAGGTCTCAAGGGCAGGGGCCAGCCTTCTGTTTGTCTGGTATCCCCCCACCCCAGGGCCCAGTCCAGGCACAACCACAGAAGTGCCCATCAAACACTGAGAGGCTGACTTGAGTGAAAAGGCTGAAGGATATGCTGGACCTGGCGTTTCTCCAGACCACACAGATGGCACAACTGGGGCAAGGGAAGATTGATGTCACTGTTGTCATCCAGGGTGATTTTGTTTGGCTTGTGCAAAGTATCAGGATGAGGAACTGAGAAACTATCTTTAGTTGGCTCTGTAGTCTGTTTTTTTCAAAAGACAATCTCAGGCATTAAGTCTCAGCCACCGGTAGCTGGGAAGGGACATAAGCTGACTTACCACACTGGCAGGTAGCAACTGGAGAAAAGATGATCCAATTTAGACAATCTTATACAAACTGAGACTCAGAAGCAGAGTCAACAATACATGGGCAACTGGTGGGCAAAACAGCATCATTTTTCCCCAGCTTTATTGAAGTATGATTGAAATAAAAATTATATATATTTAAGGGGTACAGCATGATGATTTGATATACATATATGTTGTGAAATGACTACCACACCTCACATAGTTACCCTTTTGTTTTGTGGTGAGAATACCTGAGATCTACTCTCTTAGCAAATTTCAAGTACAAAATACACTACTAGTAACCATACTCACCATGCTGTACTTGAGGTCTCCAGAACTTATTTATCTTGTACAAACTGAGAGTTTGTACCCTTTAACCAACATCTCCCCATTACCCCCACCCTCTGGCCCCTGGTCACTGTTCCACTCTGTTTCTATGAATTTGACTCTTTTAAATCCATATGTAAGTGATACCATGCAGTATTTGTCTTTCTGTGCCTGGCTTATTTCACTTAGCACAATGTCCCCTCCAGGTTCATCTACGTTGTCACAAATGATAGGATTTCCTTCTTTTGTAAGGCTGAATAATATTCCATTGTGTGGGGGTGTGTGTATGTGTGTGTGTATTTGTATACAGCACCTATTTTTAGTCCATTTTCAGTGACTAAGTCTTTGTAAGTTTTAGACACAAGAGTAGCCAATTTCTGGTGTACTTTTACTGAAATCCATTAATTCCAATCTCTTTTACCAAATGCTACAGAATTTGAAATGGATTGAAGATTTCCCTTCTCTAGACAAAGGAGCAGGAGAAACACCAAACTTGATAATGGAATTGATAATAGCAGAGACACCAAAATCTGTAACCAGGAAGATGAGGTTCGTCGATGAGGATGCGTCGATTAAGAAGGACAATAACTGATTCCATTAAATCAAAATTATGCATTCATTACACAGAACTGTTGACTGAATCTAGATCCCTATTAAATTGAAAATGTGTACAGACTCAAATACATTTTTGTCCACTTGTAGATCTAACTACACTAGTAAATCTAACTGAAAACAAATAACTATTTGGCCTTTAACCATAGCAAACATTAATCTAAGACCTTAGCTGTGTTCAGAGACTAAAGTTTATAGAAGCCTTTAGCACCATACCTAACACTGTAACACTACTAACCTAATAAAGTGCGTAATAAATGATATCTTCTGCCATTCTTCAGAGCTATACCTCAGCATAGAACAGAGTAGTTAAACTTTTATTTGATGATCCCCTCTGGCTAAAATAGTTTAATGCTTTAAAAATTTTATATACAGTATATTCTCATATTAATAGGTTGCTCTGTTCCATGAAGTATAGAGTAAGAATATGGCTTTGAAATCCACAAGGAGGCTGAGAAAGAGCTACCACGAAAAGGGCCTTTCAGAATAAGCCTGATCTGAAATGCACTCCCTTGATTTCCAATCCAGCCCACTGATGAAATTCCAGAAGACTCTGGAATTATTTGCGGATGTGGGCCTTGGACACACAGTGAGAGCCTGGGAGTGTCACTCAATAGCTCTGCTATTTTCCTCATTTGTAAATGAAAGAGCTGAAGTCTGTGATTCATTTATGGTTTTCTTTCCCCTCCTCCTCACTGTAGGGTTGGTTATCCTCTGCCTCATCACAGGATAGAAGTGAGTACTGTTGAATTAATAAGCTACTGCGGATCCCTTTTGCTTTTGCTCAAGCTATGGTAGTGAGGAAAGAGAAGGAAATAATAGAATAGCATTTTTCATCTGTAGGTTGATCTTTATTTCTACTAAATTAAATAAATTAAATTCTCTTTCCTGTATGTTAGCACAAAATAAATACCCACATTCCGTAGTTTTTCTTTTTTTCTCTTGTATTTATTCATAATCTAGCACTCTTAGAAATAGACAAGGGCAAGTAGAATAAAGTGACGCATAGTCAGTGAGTAAAAGCCAACAAACAAGTTTATTTTCTAAAGAGAACTCATTTTCTGAAGGTTAAAAAGACTAAAAAAGTTCATCAATAAGTTAATGCTGGCAAGTGTTATTTTGTGTCCTAACTCATAATGATCATAGTTTTGGTTTTTTTAAAGAATAGTCTAAAAAGAATAGTCTTTTTAAACTACGGATACAGTGATTTCACAATGCATTATCTAGTATGATTCTCACAAAACAGTATGCGTTATTTTTTTTTTAAGAGCTGAAAAAAACCAGGATAACTCAGGTAAAATGATTTATCCAAAGTCACTCAGCCATTAGCAGCAGAGACAAAAAATATGGACTATGGTTTTGACCCCTAGTACCATGGTCCCCAACCTCTGGCAGTGGCCCAATCTGTGGCATGTTAGGAACCGGGCCGCACGTCACCGCCTAAGCTCTGCCACCCACCCGTCTGTGGAAAAACTGTCTTCCATGAGACCAGTCCCTGATGCCAAAAAGATTGGGGACCGCTGCCCTAGTACATTGTTCTTTCTAGCCTAAGCAGGCTTCCTCGATGCAGATGTTAGCTCACCTAGGGAATGGGTGTGGGCATGGCACCGAGTGGACCAGAAGACCCTGAAACTACCTGAGGATACAGACCCTGTGCAAAGAGAGCACCTTTACCTAGCTTTCCTTCCCTCCTGCTCTCTTTTCTGATGTGTTTCTTCTGTCAATATCTAAGATTTAGCAGTAAAATTGTTAAAGGTATTAACAATCCATGAAAATAGGTTAGTTTGGGTTCTCCCAAACCCCATCTCTCCCCTTTCCCTCAATCTTGAATTTTACTTCTGTTGGGGAACTAGCAAGGACGAGCCCTGCTTGCGGTGTGGTGTAACTCAGGGCAACTACCTCTCTCTTGCTCTACCTTCTGTAATTTCTACACCAGACTGTTCCTATTACGTTGGCCCTCTCTACATTTGTGACTTTTTATTGCAAGTTCAAAATATAGTTTATTCTTTGTTAATATTTTTCTACAATTTTAATTCTTTTAATGTATTTAAAATAGTTACATAAGCTTTTCTGAAATATTCTCAACAGAATTAGACCCCGTTCAAATTATTAGAAGTCCTAACTTTGTTTTTAGCCAAATAGAAATTACAGCATTTTTTCCTCACAAAACCCCATCCCACGTTATAAAGTCATTTTTATGAAACAAATATTTATGTCGCGTCCATTCTGTCACTCCATTCACATGAATCCTTAAGTTTTAATTTTAAAGAGGGCTGTGGGGAAGATACGTGGGTCTATAAACTATGTTTATTCAGTAACTGACTTTAAAATTGAAAAAAAAAGAAAAAAAGAGTCTGATACTATCTACCCATCAATGATGATGGAGAACTTTCTAAAGAGATCCTAATTCACTCTTTTTTGCTATGATGAGGTTGCTGATAATTAAATTCTTTAATCCACCGTGTGTAGGGGGGTGAAACAATGCTACGGTTTGGTTTAACTTGGTATCTAGGTGACTTACTAAATAGAACATTGAATTTACACTTTTTAAATATAAAAATTATTCTGTTCTCAACATGGATTCAAAAACTTGTATATTCCTATGAGTAGAACTAGGTTTCCAGAGTTGTTAGCTCTTACCAAATTTTAGTATTTAAGGACCACAAAAAATTAGCATTAACTGCAGCAGTATTTTTATTAGATTCTAATATCATGTTTAAATCTCCTTAGATAGAAATATTTTCATATTAGATACTTTTCCCATAGCAGCTACATGTTTGCTCTACCAGAATAAATACATTTTACAAATCATTTATTTCAAAACAAGCTCAAATTTTCTCTATCCTTTCAGATCTCATCACTGCCTAATATACCCAGATTTTATACTAATAAATCATATGAAATATAAATGGTATAAAACCTTCAGGTAAGCTAATTTATATCTCAAATATTTACTGAAAACTTAAGAAGTGCTAGGCCTTGAGGGGAACAAAGACGGACAAGCCCTGTTGCATGCTGAAGAACTAAGCCCACTGCATTCCAGCACAGCTCCCCACAGCCCACTCCTACTCCCTTCAGTAATCTTTCACGTTTTACGTTCATGTAACTAGGTCTTCCAGGTTAAGTTTGGGTCTCCTCTTGATGGAGGGAGAGAGCTCATTAAGGTGCTGCAATCAATTTCTTGGGAAGTCCTCTTGCTCCCCTTCTTCAGAGTCCTTCTTTAGGTAAAGTAGCCCTGAGAGTAGAACTCGGGCCACAATTCTTCATTGCCACGTCAATGCCATAAAAACCATCTCACATGTCTGACGCGTTCTTCCTTTCTCAGGTGGCTGCAAGTTCTAAACTGATGGAGAAATTACTCCAAGAAACCACTCTGTCTTTCTACTACCATATCCACATGAGGCTGACAAAAACCACTAATGGCTAAAAGCCATGGGCAGTTTGCAGTAAAAATCATCTCTAGCGACCTTGTAATTTACAGCAAGCCCTGCAAGAATGTAATGTGCTTTTCCACAGTTATTTCTCCCCAAGCAAAATATTAAAAAAAAACTTTTGTCAATATAGCCTTCCTTTTTTTTCTGAGATAGTGTCTCGCTCTGTCTAGCACCCTGGCTGGAGTGAAGTGGCATCATCACAGCTCACTGTAATCTCAAAGTCCTGGGCTCAACTGATCCTCCTGCCTCAGCCTCCAGAGTAACTGGGACTACAAGCACATACCACAGCACTTGGCTAATTTTTCTATTTTTTGTAGAGATGGGATCTCGCTCTTGCTCAGGCTGGTCTTGAACTCGTGACCTCAAGCAACCCTCCCACCTCGGCCTCCCAAAGTGCTAGGATTAGAGGCTTGAGCCACCATGCCCAGCCCAATATGTCCTCTCATCCTACATTCCTGATACATTCTCTAAGCAGCTAGACCTTGGCAAAAAACAGGTTCCCAACATTCTTTTCCACTTATCCCAATTTTCTATCTACCCTGAGGAACACATTCACTAACCAAAAGAATTCCCAATTGTGGGTCAGAGGCTTTTGGATGCTAGGGTGACTTCTGACAATCCAGGACCCTCTCTTAGGTGTCAGAAGCAATCTGGCTGCTCAGAAACTCCCAAACGAAGCAATTCAGACCCTGAAGCCACTTCCTAAGCTAAAAGAAATACAAGATTCTGAAGGTGTGGATGAGGATATGGCGCTATCATTACATTTAGTGAGGTTCTTGGCACTGCTTCAGTGCACTTTCCTATAGGCCTAAGAAACATTTCCTGTATGAAGTGGGGAAGTCAGGATGTTCTGATGCAGTGTGTCTACCACGTGCCCCTAGGGTTGATCTAGCTGATCAGACTGAGTCCTTTTTCTTCCTTATTGCCCAAAGAATGCCCCTCCCAAAGCTACACACCATAAGAATCTTCCCAAGTAAGAAAGGAATGCTTTTTGGTAAAGGGAGTAAAGGGTAAACAAGTAGTTAGAGCACCTGTACTAGAAATGCAAAATGACCTAATTCCTCTGTCTGCTTGGCCAAGCTGTCAAGTCAGAGGCCCCCACAGGGAAAAAGCATTTCAAACAGGAACAGGGTGGGATAACTGCTCTAACAGGAAACACATCTTGGTGTATAGCCTCTTTAAGAAAATCCCTGATCCCATGAATAGGATTCCAAGGTCCCTCACACAGTGGCTACAAGAAGCACGAAATGAGTTCTTAAACTCACCAAATTAGTTTAGTAAGACTCTAATAATGGTTGTTATATTTAACACAATTATACTCCCAGTAAAAGGCACTCTGTTGATGTGCCTATCAACAGAGATAGAGCTTAATAATTCCCACTTACAGAATTCTGAAAACTGCATTCTAAGAAGACAAGCTGGCTTCTCTTAGGGACATTAATGGAATGATCAGACAGAATCACAGCATAAATGAAAGGTATAGCTACAGATGATCTCAAAGAACCTGGAAACTACCCTTGTTCTTGGAGAATTGAAGCAAAAGCTTGTGAGAGAGAAATGGAGACATGGAAATCTTATTTAAACCTGCATACAGTTTAAAAGTGCTAACACACCAACAATTGATTAACCCTATTCTCTTAAAACTGAAATGTTTATACTTCTGATAATTGCCAAAAACATCATGTTCCCTGTACCCTACACACAACAAAATACTAAAGGTATGAATATCAATATTTTGTTTTTCTCACTTCACCAGCCTTAAAAATAAATTAATAAAAATATTTTGTTTTTCTTAGATCAAATTTTTAAAAGCACTTGTACCTATCACTGTGGCTACATCTACCTGACACAGCAGCTTTATGATAAGGTTACTATGCATTGTCAAACTATATTCCTAGCTCTTTGGGCCACGGCAAGAGAAAGGATTTTCACTTGCAAAACAGGGGAAGCAAAGGATGAACAGTCTGCTTTGGAATTCGATGAGATGGAACTTGCACACAGCACTCCATCAGGGCAGACATAAAATATTTGGTCCTTCCCATGTACTTTATAAAATCATCTGGTTGCTTAGCATTCGTAAGTTGAGACTTTTTTCAATTGTAAAAACAAAACAAATAGAAATAAACAAGTAATTACGTTTTAAAATAGCCCCCCTAATTATTAAAAGAAACATTCTGTACACACTCTCTCCCTATGTCATTGTTTATAATGCCCAAAAGGAGAGGTATTACTGGAGTCCACTTTAACTACAAACGTTTCACAGGAGTTTGACACTGTAACAGTGGTCTGGTTCTTGCCACAGGGGTGGGAACTAAGAGCAGGAGCTGAGATGTAGATCATTTGGTGTTTCTGTATCACAAGTGAATGGAAAAGTCCCTGGACAGGCCAGGCGCGGTGGCTCACGCCTGTAATCCTAGCTCTCTGGGAGGCCGAGGTGGGCGGATTGTTTGAGCTCAGGAGTTCGAAACTAGCCGGAGCAAGAACAAGACCCCGTCTCTACTAAAAATAGAAAGAAATTAGCCAGCGCATGCCTGTAGTCCCAGCTACTCGGGAGGCTGAGGCAGGAGGATCGCTTGAGCCCAGGAGTTTGAGGTTGCTGTGAGCTAGGATGATGCCACGGCACTCTAGCCGGGGCAACACAGTGAGACTCTGTCTCAAAAAAAAAAAATAATAATATATTTTATTTAACTCAATATATCCAAAATATTATCATTTCAACAAGTAATCAACATAAAAATATTGAGATATTTTATATTCTTTTTTTGTATACTGGCTTCAAAATCCAGAGTGTATTTTACATTTACAGTACATCTGAATTCATACTAGCCATGATCTCCATACTCAATAGTTATATGTGGTTGGTGGCTACTAGACTGAATAGTGCAGCTGTAGTTTTTGTCTGCATAGGTCTGAATAATCTAACTATTACATCTCTCCTTGCAACTATTTGTTAAAACACTTTTGGTATTAACCCTAGATATTTCTTCAGGACCTACTATGTTCCTCGCTGCTTGCAACTTCCTAGGACAGATACAAAAACTATGATAAATGTCCCCTGCCCTCAAAGAGTAAGGCATATAATCATTAAACAATTAGAAAACAAGACCCCATGTAAATGAATTCTTTTTTTTTTTTTTTTTTTTTTTTTTTGAGACAGAGTCTCACTTTGTTGCCCTGGCTAGAGTGAGTGCCGTGGCGTTAGTCTAGCTCACAGCAACCTCAGACTCCTGGGCTCAAGTGATCCTACTGCCTCAGCCTCCCAAGTAGCTGGGACTACAGGCATGCGCCACCATGCCCGGCTAATTTTTTCTATATATTTTTAGCTGTCCAATTAATTTCTTTCTGTTTTTGGTAGAGACGGGGTCTCGCTCTTGCTCAGGCTGGTCTCCAACTCCTGAGCTCAAACAATCCGCCCGCCTCGGCCTCCCAGAGTGCTAGGATTACAGGCGTGAGCCACCGCACCTGGCCTAAATGAATTCTTGAATTTAGTGAATAATAGAGAAGCAAAAAAATCAGCGCAGATAGGCACATCAAGGAGAAGGAGATTTGGGGGGGAAGAGAGGAGCCAAGGGTATTGAAGGTTTAAAAAGGACAAGGGTGGGTGCCGTGGCTGAAGCCTATAATCGCAGCACTTTGGAAGGCCAGGGTGGGAGAATTGCTTAAGGTCAGGAGTTCAAGACCAGCCTAGACAAGAGGGAGACTCCCCACCACCACCCTACCCCATCTCTACAAAAGATAGAAAAATTAGCCAGGTGTGGTGGCGAAAATCTTTAGTCCCAGGTACTGGAAAGGCTAAGACAGAAGGGTTGCTGGAGCCCAGGAGTTGGAGGTTGCAGTGAGCTATGATGACCTGACCCCACTGTACTCTAGCAGGGGCAACACAGTGAGACTCTGTTTCAAAAAAGAAAAAAAAAAAAAAAAAGCAGGAGGAGGAAGGAAAGGGATGAGTTTGTAATTAGAGAAAACAAGAAGTTACTGGCCTGATTTTATTTATTTATTTCACTGGATTTTATCAAAGACTCCATTTCTTTGGTTCAGATCAAGGTTTTCATAATATATGGTTGCTCTTAGGTGGGTAAATTAAAATAATTTTGGAGTGAATATAGATCTTATCTGTTGTATGTTGTATTATCTCAACTCTGTTCTAAAAATGCATTTTTAAAGACAGGAAGAAAACACTCAAAAATGGCCCAGATAACAGGATTGCCAATGGTGGGGTAAAGGAGGATCATGCTTCTTTAAAGTTTTCTATACCTTTCATCTTTCCTCAATAATCACATAATATTTTTATAATTAGAAAAAAAATATCTTGTTTATAATATGTAAAGAAGTTGCAATTATCTGATGGTTCCAGAAATTCTGAAATGATGTTGGACAAACAGATACATCTGACCAACCCCAGTATGATCTCTTAATGTTTTAAATACCAGAACAAGAGTCCAGGACTTTTTATATTATATATCCCAGCACCACAGGTTACTGGACTCATAAACTGTCCAGTAAGCCTCATCCAGTTCCCATGACTTTTGTCTTGCAGCTGTGAGAAGAGTCAAGCCTTGCTCAAGTTAATAAGTGGCCATCTGGGGCTGATCGTCCTTTGGGAAAAGCAGCTTGCTCAATGTGACTGCCTCATTGTTAAGAAAGGTTCATGGCTAATGGTTTTGACAAGTAAAGCTGTTCAGCCGCCCAAGGTGGTTCATTTGATCACTCATCCTGTTAGTCACACAGCTGATGGGAATTTTAAACACAGCTTTCATCTTTGACCTTTGTCTCCGTGATTTAAGCTCATAGAGCAAACTGTTACCATATTTTCTGGTTAACTTGACCAAGGAGCCCCCGAAGAATAATTGGATCTTTTACTTTCACTTTGCCCACTCTACTTCTAGTACAATCATTAGGCATGTCTTATACTTATTTGCTTTTGATGTTTATTAATTACTATTACTCATTGCCCTTTGCCTAGTTCATTCTCTCATTCTGACTCTTTTTCCACCTACTCAGCTATTTCTCGTTTTTTTCCACACTTTCTCCTGACTTAGCCCAGGAGTGTCAAGTTGACATCTTGAAATAAGCCTGGCACACTTTCAAAATGCTAGAACATTTAGTAGATTTATGAGATGGCTGTGTAAGTGTGATAAAGCATTATCAATCAGTAAAGTTCGCGATTTTTGTTGGTCAACTGCAGTATTAATGGATTTATGAAGCTATGAGATTCTTTTTTAAGCAGGTGCGGAACTAAAGAAGTTCTGAATGGCTTGCCTGTATTCATGGAGTCAGAGAGTGGAGGGGGAAGGCATGAACTATAGAAATGAGCATACAAATCATCTGAGTAAGGATATCCACCACAATGTTCTTCATGCTAATGAAAACTCTAGAAACAACCTGAATATCCAATAGGGGAATGATGGGGAAAATATCATGCAACTATTTGAGTACTTCTTATAATATTATTCGAGCAAAGAGTTACCAAGTATAGCCTCTTAACATTACTTGTTCTTAACTATACGATCCCGCTCACCGTCCTGTCTCTGAGTCCTTGGTGGTCCTCTGTTATCTGAATGGGATACCTTTGCTCTCCTCTCTTTGCCCCCAGCCAGTCTCCAGCATTTTCAAATTTGCAGCGATACGTCACTTGTTGGTTGTGGTAGGCACTTGCTCATTTGCACACTGTTTCCTTCATTAAGAAATTTGAAACCTTGTGGTGGGAAGGCAGAGGGGATTTCAGAAGACTTTTGAGGGGAAAAAATTGTTCATACCACTGGAACCTGTGTCTAAAGCATTGAGGTCATTCGGTTAACTCAACTATATAGGAAACTGTCAACAGGTTTCTGTGCAACTAAATCTGTTTATGTTCCTGCATTCACAGCCTCCTCTCCCTACTGCTGGCCACACTTAACTCATTCCAGAAACAAAGTCCAATCAATGTGGCTGGAACATTTATGGAAGGTTCCAGAAAATAAGGAAGACCTGAGTGGGGCCTTGACGAGTGGGAAAATCTTTAGTAGCCAGGCACTGGAAGAAGAGTCCAGAACACTAGTGCTAAGCAGGGCATCTGAGGAGTGTTAGGTGCCCCTGAGGTGCTCACAGTAAGAGGTTCAGCTGAAAGGCAAGATGAAGGTATGGTCTGGGGAGCCTCATTAAGAAAGTCCTTGAATGTCTAGTGCAAGAGTTTAAATGTTATACTGTAGCTGGTGGAGAACCCCTGGCACAGTCCTCCTCAATTGGGTGTGAAGGGAGAGGCAGAACAGGACATCGGTGTCACATATGGAACGCTTCCAAGCTACCCGTGGCCTCCCCCGCTGCAGCTGAGAACTGTTGCTCTAAGAAAGCACTCAGATAAAACCAGGCAGAGAAAAGCCCTTGACCAGAATTTAACAGCAGCAAAGTGATAGCTGTGGTAAGAACTAACCCTCTCACCCCTGAGCTTTGTATTCACCTTTCTGATCTCACATCTCAATGGCCTCTGTGCATGCCCCCAGGCTACACTTTCCCTCACATTCTAGCTGAACAACTCAAAGGAAATCTTTATCTTTGTGTTTCCATGGCAGAGGCAGACTGATATTTTTCCAAAATTACATTATAAACTGCCAAGAGAAATAAAGCAAGAAGATAAGAATAGCATAAAAAGAGTGAATTTCCCCAAGTAAAGATTTGGGGTCCAGAACTGCCCAAGTTAGATAATGTCATTGAAGCCGTGAGCCTGGAAGGGGCTATTATTACTGCTGAAGAAGCGCTGTCCAAACAGAAACTCCGATCCCTTCAGAAAGGATCAGTTACGCAGAGCACACAACTCTTACTAAAATCCCCTCTCCTCTCCAACTTTCGGGCATCCCAAAATTCCCAGGAGTTCTCTCCCTATTCTTCCCGAGAAGTTACTCTCTCATCCATGCTGTACCATGCCACCATCACAGAATCCGTGAGAAACAATAAATTGTTATTATTTTAAACCACTAAGGTTTGAGGGAGTTTGTCACATGGCAAGAGATAACTGAGACAACTCTGTTTATCAATTCAACCAATCTCAGTCAAGGATATCGACAAATATGTATCCCAGATAACCTCTTAATTTTCCTAATTTTTATGTTTGAACTGTCCTTTTTTTTTTGTTGTTGGTTATTCTGTATTGATCTCAACCACATATTCCAGACATTTTTTATTTCAAATATTATACCCCATAATTCCCATTAAAACAATCAAAGTTATTAGAGCTTACTATGGGCTCAGAAACTGACCACCTTATCCACATTACTCCCTTAATATAGTTAATGCCTGAACTTCCTCTTTGATTGTCAAGATACTTTGGATTTTATTATTGGCCTAAATTTTAAATTTTTGCTTTCAAAATGTCCTGTGTCTGTATTTGCTGTGATAATTTCCTTTTCATTGTGTTCTGCAAGTTTATTCATGCTTTTCAAATGTAAATTCACTGATGTGAGAGCAATTTGTATTCAGACAATAGCATTCATGAGATGTCACTGCTGAACTGGAAGGATTCTCTAGGGTTTTAGCTCTAATCTTTCTCTCTTCCTTACTCTATAGAATCTCTCTGTGACTTTATCAGTGTCAATAACTTCAGTTAACATCTCTAAATGATGACTCTCAAATTTAGACTTCCCATTTGGACTTTTCTCCTGAAATTCAGATACAATTCCAACTGCCCACCAAGCTTCACAAACTCAACGTCTCTGAAATGCAATTCATTGTCCCCCCAGACTTGCTCTTCCTCCCTTAATCCTTTGCTCAATGAATGGTAGCAGCACTCACCCAGAAATCTGGCATGTGAGTCTCCCCGCCAGATCAGGAGCCTTGGGTCCCATTCATCTCCATATCCCCAAATCTTATCACGGGACCTAGTGTACAGTAATGCTAAATGTTTTTTAGTAATTGAATGGAAAATGAGGTTCTGCTTACCCCAATAAGAAATATCAGCCCCTGTCTAACTCAGCTAAATGTGCCAATACTTTCAGCACCATCTAGTCTTGTCCAAGGCAAGACTTCATAAGGAACTTTGTCACCACCAACAGAAAGAGGGAACAAAATGGGCCACCACAGGCCACATATGCTTGGGAAAATCTTGACCTCAATATGTCTATGATGTGCAGCCTTCCTCACCAGGACTGATGTTCATTTGAACAGGTTGCATGATGGACCCATTCCCTCAGTTCCTGAGCCTCTGCTGGACCTGAGCCTGCTCTGAGCAAAGCATGTCACCTTCCTGATTACAGGAACGAGACCTCTTCCTGGTCATTTGTGCTGCCAAGCCCCCAAGATAGTCTTGTACTTCACAGCTGTACCATGCCAAATGGCTCTACTGTCTGGAAAATAAACTTTTAACATTTTTTCCCCAGGTCCAGCCAGGTCCAAGTAATTCAGTGACAATTCAGTTCAAATCCATGGTTTCTTTAAGGCAGTGTTATAGATGCTAATTTCTCTTTATTACTGAGTTATATGTGCGGACCCAAGTCCTGCCTGGTTTGTTGTGCCCCACTTCCTCTCTGGATAGCTCTAGAGGTCCAACCTGCTTCAAAGCCAAACCAATCTGAGTGGTGGGCATTTTGAGTTTGTCTTTGTAGCCTAAATGTCTTTCATTCTCTTGGTAGGATCATGACTGATAGCTTTGTGAACAACATTTTTAAGATTTATGTCTGCAATAACTGCTTTTGTATCCCAGATTAATTTATAGTATCTTCAATAATAAATTATTTGATCTGGCAACTTCCTTCTGAAAGCAAGCACAATCCTGCACATACATGTGTGATATCCTCTGGGTTTATAATTCTAGATCCTTAAAAGTAACTCTACTTTTTTTTATTGAAATACATTTGCTTTACTTTAGTTGGGGAGGATCATAATGGTTCATTCAAAATACTTTTTAGTAAAACAGCACTTTCCAATTTCATAACATCTGAATAAAAGAGCAATTTAATCTCCCTGAAAACACTTTTTGGCATTAAAATTCATTATATCCATTTACATAATGATGAGGAAAACTCAATGAAACTACCAATCTATTTTACATCTTGTGCTTGATGAAGCACATTAAAACATGAATATAAGTCAAAAGACGGGTTCTTTCATCCAGACCATGTTATACTACTTCTCCAGCAAATACTTATCACCCTCTTCCTATGCTTTGCCTTTCTATGCAGTCTATACGACTACACTATTACAAATTGAATTAACTGGGGAGGGGGCAGATTTAACACATTAGTGAAATGTGGATCATAAATAAATCAATGCCAATGTGCTATCAGCAAATGTCTTAACAGACCTACTTTGCTTATAGGGTAAAAATAAATATATTAACAGTTTACATGAGAATGGGTGAAGCTCAAGTACCCAAAAACAATTCAGTTTAGCAAATGTTTTCATTAAAGTCTAAAAGTAATCTTTGGGTCTATAGATTCAATACGATCCCTATCAAAATCTCAGGAAAATCTCAGCTGGATTTTTTTTTTTTTTTTGCAGATACCAAGAAGCTGATCCTAAAATTCATATGGAAATGTAAGAGACTCATAATAGTCAAAACAATCTGAAAAGGAAGAACAAAGTTGGAAAACTCACACTTCCCAATTTCAAAACTTACTACAAAGTTATAGTAATCAAGACAATGTGATACTGGCATAAAGATAGACACATAGACCAATGGAGCAGAATTGAAATAAATCCTTACAGTGATGGTCAATTGATTTTTAACAAGGGTACCAAGACAACTCAAAGGGGAAAAACAGTCTTTTCAACAAATGGTGCTGTGACAACTGGGACACCATGCAAAAGAATGAAGTTGGACACTTTCCTCACCTTATGTGGAAAAAATTAACTTAATATGGATCATACACCTAAATGTAAGAACTAAAACTATAAAATGCTTAGACAAAATCATAGGAGTACATCTTCATGACCTCAGGTTAGGCAATAATTTCATATATATCACACCAAAAGCACAAGTGATGAAAGAAAAAAAAATCAATAAATTGGACTTCATCAAGATTAGTAACTTTCATGCTTCAAAGGATAGCATCGAAAAAGTGAAAAGACAACCCCCAAAATTAGGAGAAAACATTTGCAAATCATGTAGCTGATTGGTATCCTGAATATGTAAAGAATGTTACAATTCAATAATAAAAAGACCAATAACACAATTTTAAAATGGGCAAAGAATTTGAATAGACATTTCTTCAAAGAAGATATACAAATGGCTAATAAGCACATGAAAAGATATTCAAAATCATTAGTCATCAGGGAAATGAAAATCAAACCATAATGAGTCAGTACTTCACACTCACTAGGATGGCTGTAATCAAAGACAGACAATAACAAGTGTTGACAAAGATGTAGAGAAATTGGAATCCTAATACACTGCTAGTGGAAATATAAAATGGTGCACCTGCTTTGGAAAACAGTTTTGCAGTTCTTCAAAATCTTAAACATAGTATTACATGACTCAGCAATTCCACACCTAGGTATACATCCAAAAGAAATGAAAACATATGTCCATACAAAAACTGATACACAAATGTTCACAGGACTATCCATAAGAGTCAAAAAGTAGAAACAGCCTCAATGTCCATCAACTCATGACTGATTAAATAAGAAGTAGTATATTCACACAATGAAATATTATTTGGTAATAAAAAGCAATGATGTACTGATGGGTGAACCTTGATAACATTATGCTAAGTGCTAATTGAAAGAATCCAGTCACAAAACACATACTATATGATTCCATTTATATGAAATGTCTAAAATAGGCAAATGTATAAAAACAGAGCAAAGGTTGGGTGCAGTGGCTCACGCCTGTAATCCTAGCACTCTGGAAGGCCGAGGCGGGAGGATTGCTTGAGCCCAGGAGTTTCAGGCTACAGCGAACTACAATGACTCCACTGCATTCTACCCATGGCGACAGAGTGAGACTCAAAAAAACCCAAGAACAACAAAAAACAAAAAAAAACAGTGAAAGACCAGTGATTTCTTAGGGCTAAAGGTTGAAGTGGGGTGGGGAGAGGGAGTGACTGTTAATGGGTACCAAGTTTCTTTTATGGGAAATGAAAACATTCTCAAATTAGATTGTGGTTATGGTTCTACATCCTGTAAAAATAACAACAAAAAAATAATTATCCACTTTAAATAGGTGAATTGTTTAGTATACAAATTATATCTCAATATAGCTGTTAAAAAATAAAAGTAATTTTCCTCCCACTTCATGTCAAAATTCATTACGAAATCTGAATTAGGGAGTCTGAATTAAGAATGTTTTAGGAACTTCCTTTTTTCCCTCAATAGTTTTGATCTGTAGCTGAACATTTTGTAACTGAAGTACCTGAGAAATTGATCCTGTTCCTCTTCATAGGGCAAATTTCATTAGATTTCTCTTCAACTGTTCTTTCCTCAATATAGATCAGTACTCTTGTACTTAAAAGACGCAGTTTCAAATGACCCTTCACTTAGCTCCTGGGCAGCAAGCAATGTTGCCACAAGAAACTATTTTTCTTCTGATTCAAAGACTTGGCCAATCTGCAATCTACATTCTGCTTCTTAATGGACTATTCAAAAAACGTTTCCTTACTTCCGTCAGGAAAACTTATGAAAGACTTTGAAATGGACCCAAAAAAAAATTATTTTCTGGATGTCCTGTCTCGTGTACCCTTCCAGGTTATCTGATTTTATAGAGCTTGTGCCTTTCAATGCCTTCAAGCTGTTTTACAACTCTGTAAATTGTAGAAAAAATGATGTAAATGATTCATGTCCATATAAATGCAAATGAGTTGAATCAGTGAAATGGAACAGATATTGACCAGTTTTGAACCCATTTCTGAATTTATGGAAACATTCCTGATGTGTACTTTGATTTCTCCTTTCAACTGGTTGTAATGTCTTACTGATTCCCTTAGTAATTAATGAGATAAATAAGATATTTTATGTGTTCATTTTATAGTTATTTAAGAGTCTTGATTTTAATTATTTTTTTAAAGAAAATATCTGTCTTAGTTCAGGCTGCTGCTATAACAAAAATACTATAGACTTGGTGGCTTAAACAAGAAACTTATTTCTCACAGTTCTGGAGACTAGGAAGTTCAAGATCAAGGTGCAGGCAGATCTGGTGTCTGGTGAGGACTCTTCCTGGTTTGCCGGCAGCCTGTCTTCTCATTGTATTCTCACATGGTAAGAGAAGAGAGACAGAGCAAGACTCATATCTCTTTTTCTTCTTTTTTTTTTTTTAAATAGAGACAGGGTCTGGCTATGTTTCGTGCAGGCTGGACTCAAAACTCCTGGGCTCAAGTGATCCTCCTGCCTCAGCCTCCCGAGTACCTGAGACTACAGATGTATGTCACCATGCCCGGCTCCTGTCTCTTATAAGGGCACTAATCTCATTCATGAAACTTCCACCCTCATTATCTCATCTAAATTTAATCACCTCCCAAAGACCCCACCTCCTAGTACCATCACATTGGAAGTTAGGATTTCAACGAATGAATTTGGGGAGGACACAAACATTCTGTCCACAGCAGTATCCTTTAACACTTCTTCGCCTACTTTGCACACAGTATAGGGAGATTTGGTTTCCCCGAATTAGGCTCAAAGAAAGTGACAGACAATAAACAAACAAATTAACTAACAATCCCTAGTTCAGTACGGATGCAATTTTATTGTGTTGGAGCACATTACATTAGTACAATGCCTAATGTGTGGCTGGTGCTTGATAAATTTTTATTTGTTAAATAGTCCCTCTTCTGTTTTGCTACATATCTGGAAGTCTTATCTGTGGTCAGTGGAGCCCCCTCACGTACATGTAGCTCACATCTTCCTAAATCGGCTCGCTCTCTATAATGTTGGCACTGCCTTTCACCAAGGTCTTCACACACTGCAGATCTTGCGTCTATTTGTATGGTTTGAGGAATCACAGCCTACTCCCCCACCCCCACCTTATTCCAAATTAGCCTCCTGACCACCCACAGGCCTGCTGCCATCTCTGACATTCCCATGAAGATAACCATCCCTTTGGGTTAAGACATCATTCTTAGAGTAAAAAGGAACCAAAACTAGGGACAAGGAATGTCAAAACAACTCTGTAACTGAAGAACACACGTGTGAGCCCATCCCCCAACTCCCCAACACCTAAGAACTTCATTGTGCCTTTGCAAGTGAATTTCTAGTCTTCATGGCTGGTCTTCATGAAGCTAAAGGAGTTGCTATTAAAAAGATCAGTGATTCACCCTTTTCTCATCCTTGGCAGGGCCAAAGGGAGAAAAGAGGGCAGAGGAGATAGACTTATAATATTGTAAGGTGCTAACTCTACTATGAGAGTACCAGCCTTACAATTATAGGGCAGTTAAAGAAAAGTCTACCTTCCTCCTCAAGTTTAGACTGTAGTCTGAGGCTTGCCCTTAAATGATGTGAGTTTATTCATTCATCCAATAAATATCAAACACCCACTATGGGTCTGGCACCAAGTTGGGCTGTGTAGAAGATGCTGAAGGTGCCCTTGGGACCTTCCCAAAGGCCATTCATAGAGAATTCCCTTACAGGTTAATGGATTCCCCCGAGGGTGTTCACTGGCCACTAAAGGAACGTGTTCACCCAGCCAGAGATGGACCAGGAGTGCCATGATAAGAGTGGACAGATAATGCCTCCAGCTTCCAATCCCTCAAGGGGATGTCCCAAAGTCTTTCAGGAGGTCCCCAGAGGGATTAAGCCCTGTTGCCTATAGTGGTGACTTGCTCATTCATGCACTCATGATTGACTGTCTGTCTACCTTCCCTGCCTCTCTTCCTATAATCATTTCCCAAATAAATCACCTGCACCCAAATCCTTCCCTCAGGGTCTTTTTTGGGAAAAACCCAAACTAAGGCAAGGAATGTCTATGGTTACATATGGTGAGCTGATGTGCACTCTACTATCTATAGACATAGAGTACCCAAGACTACCCTTCTGAAGCCCTGCAAACTGAGCAGCTCGGATTAGAGGGCATGTCCTACTGTGGATAAGAACTACACCACGTGGACCCACACAGCTTTCTATCAGCATTAACATGGCTTCCTATTCAGCCCGCTTCACTAACATCACTTTCCTATTCCACTGCCTTCATCGACATGACTTTACTATTTATTCCAAATAATTCTTATCTATGAGGATAAAAGTCGCAAATAACCTTATTATTCCAGAAACCTTTTCCAAGATGAAAATCAAACTGTTCAATTCTTCAATAGACGGCATCAACAACTGTTTATTCCATACAACTCTTTAAAACATTCCCCCTCACAATCTCCCCTTGCTATGTCCACCAATCCTAAACTATCATATCCCGAGTCTTACCCAATGTTGATCAAGCCTCTGCATTAAAGGCCCACTTTAAACTGGCTTCTAAAATCTCATGAACACCCAACTTAGCCCTTTCCCCTAAGGAAGCTACTAAGACTCTGTCAAGGTAATGCCCACCTTTACTGCAGTAAGAGTAAACTCAACTTCATCTTATCGGTCGGTTGTTTTGGTGGTATTCTCGGGGATCCCACATTCAAAGGGAGTGGGGAACAGGGTTGAGGGCAGATAGCCTTGGATAAAATATGAGTAGATACCTGTGAGTAGATGGTACAGTTTCATAAAAGATGAGTAGCAGATTGTCATGACAGATATCAGAAGGAGCTGGTCTCCCCGAGGGGTAAAGATGCAAGGTGAGAAGAACAAGGTGAAGGATATAACTATGTCACATACCCAAAGAGATCTCCTGTGAAGGGCTTAAATCGTTGAGCATATTTTCCATGGACCATGGAAATAAGGCACAATCAATACAGTTTGAAAGTCCTCCCCTCATAGGTTGTAATTACCTTTAATATTCTTTGACCTTTCCATAAAGCCTGAATCACCTACAAAACTTTGTGAGGGGTGCTATGAAGGGAAGCGAGGGACAAGGTCATGAGAGGAGGTGAGTCCTGACCATACTCGCTTCCTGTCCTCTGAGGACACTTATCAGGGAGAACTGCAGTTTAGTGCAGGTCAACAGTCCAGGCCATGCCCAGCTGTAGGCCATGACAGTGCAGGAAATCAATAACAAAGCCTTTGGAGGATTCTAAGGAGGGACCAAGGGAGCCTCTTCTCCCACTCAATGTACCTGAACAGCACTGTCCAAAAGAAATATAACATGAGCCACAAAGACGAACAGCACATGTAAAGTCTCTGTAGCCACATATTAAGTAAAAAGAGGTAAAATTAATTTCAATATTTTATTTAAACAATATATCCAGCTATGATCACACACTGTACTGCAGCCTGAGTGACGAGTGAGACCCTGTCTCTAAAAAAAAGAAAATAAATGAATGAATAAATAATATATCCACAACACTATCATTTCGACATGTAATCAATATCAAAGGCATTAATGAGATATTTTCTTTTTTTCACTAAGGCTTTGAAATTCAGCGTGTATTTGGCACTTACAGCACATTTCAAGTCAGACTAGCCACATTTCAAGGGCTCCATAGCCACATGTAGCTCACGGCTACAGTATTGAACAGCATAGGACTACAGGAAGGTGACCCTGAAGAAAAAACAGATCCTTGGGTAACAGCCCCTCACTCACTGTTTCATTTAGCAATGGAACTAGTGCTCTCTATAGAAATCAGAGACCAAAACCAGCAAGAGTGAGCCACGAGAGAAGAATAAGGAATGAGCCGGAAGCCAGCCCTCCTCTTAGAGATAATTGTGCACGTAGCCATCCCTACTGTCTGGGCCACATCTGCTGTGTCAAAATCCAATTTCGATTCTTACTTTCTACTGTGTCAGGAACAAGTTGTACTTCCTGATCTCTTTATTTTCCCCTATTATTTGCTCCATAAATTTCTCTTTCAAAACAAGAAGAAGAAATTCTGGCTCATTCTGCTTGCTGTGCTGTGAGCAATAACGTCCTTTCTTTGTCTCTGATCCGGGAGTCTTATATCTTCTGTCAGAGTCCATGAAACTGTGGCAGGCTAATTTGTTAACTTGCAAGTAGAGTCCAATCTCAGATCTTTCACAATTCTTGACATTATCACCCCATCCTTCAATGCCTAATCAAAGTCTAATTCCTCCAAGGCACCTTTACTGACCTCTCAGAGCTCTTAACACCTCCTGTTTTTACTCAGCCTTTAGCATTTATGATATAGAATATTTTATTATAATTTTGTATGTGTCTACATTTTAACATCTCCACTCCCTCCATTGCTCTATGTATAATATTCTTTAAAATGTTTGCTGACTGACTCCTTGATTTTTGTCCCATACACATGAAACATTGGAGAACTTTCACACCATGCAAACACAGAGTCCTACCCATCCCTTTCCCCACCTTCAGATGTCCTGTTGGTGTACACCCCTCACTCCTCCTTGCACCATCCTCCTTCCTCCTTCAGCCCCACTTTCCTCGACTTTCCCTTTCTTCTATAGTCACTTACCGCACTTTCACCTTTAAAACACTAAACCAGATCAACTCAGTGAAAGCAAAGCCCTTTAACGTGGAGTTATGGGATGTGGAAGCTAAAGATCACTTTTTAATGAGATCAATGAATGTCCTAAGCACATTTGTCTTCAGATTGCCTCAGGTAAAAAATTCTTCCTTTCCAGTCTTTCCAATAACTGATGCTGGGAAAACTGGATGTCCATATGCAGAAAAATGAAAGTAGACCCTTATTTCTCACCATATATAAAAATCAAATCAAAATGGATTAAAAACTTAAATATAAGACCTGAAAGTATGAAACTACTAAAAGAAAACATTGGGGAGACGCTTCAGGGCATTGGTCAGAAAAATCCAGTTATTTTAACCCACCCACTGGATAACATTTAAAAAGATACAGAAATGATCACTCATTCCCTAAGTATGAGTTGTTTTTCTTCTCTCTTTCTTCCGTTCCTACCTTCTTTTTCTTTCTTTTTCCCTTCCTTCCTTCTACTTCTTTATTTCTTGCTTTCAAGTCCATAGCACTTAACATGCATTTTTTACAGCTTTTTCTTGATGAGGTACATGGTAAGCAGCTCAGATTAATCTATAATATCAGAACATACAGGTTATCTTAGAAGTGCAGAATTGCTCTCATATCACCAGATGTGTCTCTAACTGCATTGACGTTTAATATCTCTAAGAGAATTGGAGTTTTGTCAGCTATAAAAGGAGTAAGAGGATGAGGAAAGTTGAACTAAAGCTTCTCCCCCACATTCCCCTTTTCCATAATCAAAGTCAGAGGCAGGAAGAGCACTGAACTTTGGAGAAGAACAACTTCATTGTGGTGCCATTCATTGTCCATTATCATGGGGAAGCTGCATAATGAAACTCAAGATATATAAGCAATGAATGCAGCATAAATATAATAAGGAATCACTCCAAAGCCATGTTATACTACAGTACTATGCAATTTTTAAGTAATCTTGGAAGGCAATTCATCCCCTAGATGGCGAGTGGTGCTCCATTTTTAGGAACCTAGAAAGGAATTCTTCTACAGCCTACCATCTTTTCTCCACTCCATTCATAAGACCAGAGCTTCCCATACTGTAGTACCAGCTAACGTGGAGGGAAAAGCTCTTTACATCCAGCAGATTACCAGGGAGTCTGAATTCAAAAGTCTCAAGAACAGATGGGGACTTTATTATTTTATAATTTTATTATTTTATAGTTAGGGTTAGCAATCCCTAGGGAGGTGCTGGAAGAAGCACTCAGCAGGGAAGATCTTAGAGAGAACTGAAGGAGAAGTGGAAGAGTTTGAGAACAAGGGGACATCCACATCAGACATACTCCAATGGCTTTCACAGAGGATTTTGCCTCTATGTATAATACAAAGGACCAAGGAAGCCATCAAACCAGAGTCACAATACTTGATCTCAATCATTTCCCTTCACATACCATCCCCCAACTCTTTACATTGTGATCGTTTCCTGAACCACTGGGTAACGAATCGCTCCATCAGGGTTCTATGAGTATTTGGCTTGTTGAAGGCAGAAAGGGAAGGACTCAGAATGGACAGATGGTGACCCCACTTCAAGTTCATCTCAAGGTCATTGGCCCACCTTCATAGTGAGAAGTCTCAACCAGCCAACTTGGATGGACATAAAACTGTCTTCCCCAACCTTTCCCTTCCCAAGAGGGTTAGCTACGGACCTACTCTGTGGGGAAGAAAGTAGTGACAAGGGTCAAAATCATCATGCTCAACCAAACATCGCCAGGCGAGGTTAAGTCTAGATGCACATAACTCACACATTCCTGATGGCAGGTATGTCTCTATGGTGGAGTAGTAGGCATCAGATTTACTGAGGCTGATCTCATTTGTGGTAGATATTTGTTGGTTTTTTTTTTTTTTTTACTATACAGATTCCAAATACTCTTTCTTTTGTGGGGAGCCCCCTGATGTCAGATCTTAGCCTTCCATGATGAAGTCTAAGGAATTGCTGTTCTGTTTAGTGGCACGCCATTTAATTAAGCTGACACTTTCTCCATAGAAAAGCTTTCTCAGTAGAAAAAAACACTAAATAAAAATGATCAGTCCATGGCCTGGCACAAGTCTGCAGATTACACTTTGAAAAGTGCATGTCTAAGGGCCATGTATTCCCTCCTAGCATCCGGATAGCTGTGTGGATGCACATGACCTGAACTCAGCAACCAGATGCTCCTATCCAGATCTTTGGATCTTGAAGGGGAGAAACAAAGATGCAAGGACAGCTGAGAAGCTATACATGGTGGTGTGAGCATTTCCAAAAGACCAGCAGTAGCATAAGCATTGAGAGTCCACAGGCAGCAGCAGCACCAGCTGTTCAGAGTTGGAACAGCAGTAGTACATTGAACAGACAATAGCATTCCCTGTCATTCATAGCCTCTCTTGGTTCCTATTGTCTTCTGAGCCTGGTTCTCCAGCCTGCCCATCTTTTCTGTGAGCTGTCCAAGAAATGCCAATAAATTTCTTTTCTGCTTAGATGAGTCAACAGGGAATTTTGTTGTCTGCACCCAAGAAACTTGACCGACAAACCCTTTAATAGTCCAATCTGACGACTGATGATGCCTATTCAGATCCCAAGCTTAGCAAGCAATTTTATGATGGCAATTTGGCTTCTCATGTGATAACTAGAAAATCTGGGTTTCTTGGTAACTACGTTTCTCATTGAAAATTAGTTAATTGGCATTTGGGTCTTAAACTTTAGGTGATAAGCAGGGATAATGTGAGTCTACTCCAGAGAGCAAGATCTACTCTCTATATGTTGACAAAATTGGATTTTATATGCTATTAATACAATGCTGACAGCCATACATGGACTGCGGCAAATTCACCACTCATCTTCTGCATACATAGAACTCCTGCACCACCCTTTGACACCTGGGGTCAATTAGCCCTACAGCTTTCTTATAGTGCTGTTGGAGGCTGAATCAAACTTATTTACAGTCTTCTAAATCTGAAACAAGCAATGAACTGAGCAAGTTCAAACGAAGCTCTTGCCAACAAGGCAAGCTATAAATCTCGAAATAAATTTGTGCACATACAACACATTTACATCATTCCCCATTTGTCACCCATAAGCATCCCATACCAAAGCCATATGGAAAGAAATCATTATCAGAAAGCAATCTGCATCTCCTTATTGACTACACCTCATTAATTTCTCACTTGATTCTCTCTAAATTGTGTCACTGAATATTTATTTGTTGATTTCACTTCTTTAAACATGAGTCATGATAATAATTATATCACCTTATATTTATGGAACTGTTTATAGTTTTCAGAGAATTTTCTCACCCAATGTCTCATTTCATCCTTGCAATGATCCCTAGAAGTACTTTTAGCCTTTTTTACAAATGAAAAAATAGAATAGTTAGCCCCAGGTCACACAACTACTATAATATGTAGCTGAATGTGGTCTTGAACCTGGATCTTTCAAAACCCAACAATCCAACATGGTGCAGGTTCCTGCCATTGTCTGGCAAATTCATGGCAATTCTATACTGCATAAGGATTACTTTAAAATATCTGGATAAAAGTGCTCCAAAATATTCCAATATTACCCCTCCACTGTCAACACAGGCACTGGACAAATAAATCAGTGTCAACATCTTACTTTTAAAAGCAAGCAAATGGTCAAACAATCTTCTGACAGACAAATCTTAAACCTCCAAATAAATAAACTTTGGATCCCCAACAATGCCATTAGGCAGTCAACTCTTAGTTTGATATTTTATACTCTCTTGATCCTACAGGATCATCTCTTCATTGTCAGTGAAATATCAGTATGTAATATCTATGTACAGTACTTTACAACTCGCACAGTGCTTTTATGTACATTTTGTTAAATTCTTACAACCACCCCCAGGTGGTGGTCTCTCAAGCAAGTGTTTTTATCTCCATTTTGCAGATGAGGAAAGTAGGGCTCATGGTGATAAGAGAAACTTTCTCAGAATGGCTCATCTCAGAACTGCCAGGGCCAAGACTGGTTCAAACTTCAGTGACTCCCATCCCTTTCACCTGCACATTCTTTTATCCCTAAGCAAACAAAAGGTGCGACTTCACTGCCTTAATGCATGGCGTCTTATTTTCCTTGAGTCTCCTTTTCTTCACAGCTGCCTCCTCCAAAGGATTAGTACAAACCTATTCTTAATAGACCTTTTTCTTCTTGTTCATTTTACGGGATAGTTATGAGGATTAAATTTTAAAATGTATGTAAAAGTACTTTGTAATCATGTACAGCATGAACATATCTAAGAAAGTGTCATTATAATAATTACAGGTTATTCAGAAGCCAACAATAGCAGCTCTCTTCCCTCCTCCCTTTTCCCCTCTTCTTCCTCCCTTTTCCCTCTCCCACCCTCCATCCTGAAAAATTCAGAACAAAAAGCAGTAATCCCTGGAATCGACAGCCAACACAGACATCACAGGACAAAAAAGGCCAGGAATACTAAACACTACAGCCTCCTGAGGCACGTAAATGACTCTGAGATTGGCCTAACCTCAGGGCAGAGCCATGGCCGCGGCTTCATAAAACTGAGTCCCTATTCCAACCCTAATTATTTGTGGGATGAGTTAAGTGATGAAAGATGGCAAAATAAATGCAATATGCCTATATATCAATGAAGTGTGTTTTGCATTGTTCTACTAAATCTCAAAACTAAACATGCAATCCATTTAACTCAGATAAAAATGTTAGAAAATAATAAAATACATAGCTTTCTTTTAGGGGAAAAACACAGCCTCTATCTACACATCTCAGCTTTTGAGGACCCCAGAAAGATAAGGTCACCAAGATCTTTTGGCTTTGCCAAGGGAAAAACAAGCATGGCAATAGAAAGAGTATTAGCCCTTCTCAAACACAGGTTATAGCATATGCTTTTCATATGTTAACTCATTCCTCAATACACACAACAGTCCTAAAAGGATATCATTATTCTTACCTTGAGATTAGAAAAATTGAGGCTCAGAAAAAGAAGTAACTTTCCACAGGTCTTCACTGCCAAAGGCAAGGCAAAATGATGATGGATAGAGTGAAGTGGAAAGACAAAGAGGAGAAGTTTTCAAATGTCGGTCAGCAGGGAAATCCATTACATGACCTAGGCAATGCCAAACAGTAGAACTACCAAGCTAGGAGACCCTGCATGTCACGGTCATAGCATACACTGCCCGCACCCACTCATATCCCCACACTTACCATTTTCATGCACATCAATCTGGCTTCCAACAGCCAGCTCCTGTAAGTCTCTGCCCTTGGACTTTCTCTGGCTGCTCTCTCTGCCGGAAGTGCCAAGGGATTAATATCCCCCTGGGAATAGCCCTCAACCAATGCCTGACGAGAGTGAATGGATGCATACCCCAGCTCCCTGGGATGACTCTCAGCTGTGTGTTCTACATTGTTTCCTGGTGTTTCCTCAGTGAGATTGCAGCCCAGTTGCCCACAGTAGCAACTGGCTTAATAACTCGCCCTTTATTGGCTGCCTTCTTATCCCTGTCTTACTTCCTCACCCCTACCAGTGTTTCTTGGGAGTAGCTCGCCAATGAACTATTTGCATATAATCTTGTCTCAAGATCCTCTTTTGGGGGGGACCCACACTAAGAAAACAGCCTATCCTATGAATTTAGAACAATGGCAAACTTGTGTTGGAGTCATCTAACTCCGATAAATCCATACAATAGAATTCGTTCAAGAACTAGTCTATAAAAGATGAGTTACTACACAACCCATTTCCTGGACTGCGCTAGTTGGTGGGTATTCTGCAGAACATGAGCCACATCTCACTCTCTCCTGTCCCTACATTCCAGGCCCTTCTACATTATTTTCAGGAATCCCCAAATGTGTCTCGCAGAAGCTGCACACAAGTGAGTCATGTCTCTGCCACTTGAGCTGGCCTCTGCCCCCTGTTTTCAGTGAGGGTCACCATCCCTTCCCCAGGGTTCTCACCATACTGACGTCACACCTAGCACCGTAGGAAGAAAGAATAATGTCCCCTTCCCCACCCTGGGTCACATTAAACCCTTTGTGGAAAAGCTTCTCCCACATCTGCTGCCTGAAACCCCTCCAACCACAGAGCTTCACCATGAGTCCATGGGACCATTTTGGGAGAGCATCTCCAAGACAGGGCCCATGCTGTCCTCTCCAAAGTCTTTTCCCATAATCATCCTTGAGTTCCCTTGTGCTTATTCCTCCTCAAATTCTCCTGCTTACAGACCTTTGGTGCCCCGTTAATCATTCTTTCCCAGGTATGTGTGAATTGCAGGGCTGGTCACATCTTAGGCCTAAGCAGGCATCCTCATGTCACTTATTACCCAACACAGACACTCTATCTTTACTCAGCAGTCCTCAAAATCAGAGCCAAACTGATTTTGGACAATGAAGTCAGTTGGATACAATGATGAATTGGTCTGATAATTCCCATAATAAAACTAACTCTATAATGTGTAGTCACAAACTCGGTGACTTTCGTTCTGTTCCGTCTGAAACCCTATAACCTTTTCTAAAGAACATAATGCACCTTCACTTTGCCATGGAAATTTTGTAAAGTCCTTTGGTCTGAAGTCATAAAGTTCTGACCTGATTAGACTTGGATAGCTAATGGGAGAAATCAGAGGTCCAGAAGTTTTGAAGTGTTTCAAGCAGAGTATAATTGGAATGTTAAGAAAAGATCGAGATGTAACGAATTGAACACAGAAGGACACAAAATCAGAAAGCTATAGCTCAAACACCCTATTCTCTTTTAAATCTCATTCCGTTCCCTGCACACACACATGTACATTCATGCACAAGCACACAGAATCACTCTTTTATTTGAATAGGTATATAGAACTGGACTTAACATAAGCAGGGTAGCATGCCAATTCTGGAACTGGACTCTCTGGATCCCCAGATCTGCCATTTACTACTTTTGTAACTTGGACAGATTACTTACCTTCTATGTGCCTCAGTTTTCTCATATGAAATGAAGATATTCATAACTGTTTAAGGCTTTAATGAATTAACTATCTTTAAAGTGCTTAAAAGAGTGACTGGCACAGAGTAAGCACTTTACAGAATGGTATGTATTTTGCTATCTTCCGCCTCATTTTAGTTATTTATGCATTTTGTCTTATCCTTTCTACTAAATTTTAGATGTCAGAGAATAGGGATTCTGTCTTCATACCAACATCTCTCCTGCAGGGGCTTGCATTTGTAAGATGTCTAACAATAAAGGGCTGCAGAGTATGATACGATTTGGTGTCCACCAAAACCGAGACTTCCTCCAGCCCCACGGGGAGTATTTTTATCATGGCACAAAGCCACAATGATGAAATTAATTCAGTAAAACAAAAATGAATAGAAAAGGAATTTGAAATGATATGCAAATGTACAACTAATATTAGAGTTCTGTTGTAGCATAAGTAATGATAGGAACCAGGTCTGATACCACAAAGATTTCCCTAACGATCTCAACAATGCTTGAGGAGATCCTGTTTCCTTGTATTCTGTCAAGATAAGCTCGGAATTTTCAAAGTGAATATTCATTACAATACTAAGAAGAAACAAAGGATCCAAAAATCGATTAAAGCATAAAATATGTGTGCAGTTCACATGTACCAAGTAGAATAAGCTCATCCAAATTTATCAAAAGTCTAATCTCATATATAAAAATGAATGAGGCCGGGTACGGTGGCTCACGCCTGTAATCCTAGCTCTCTGGGAGACCGAGGCGGGCGGATTGTTAGAGCTCAGGAGTTTGAAACCAGCCTGAGCAAGAGCGAGACCCTGTCTCTACTAAAAATAAAAATAAATTAATTGGGCAACTAAAAATATGTAGAAAAAAAAAAACTAGCCGGGCATGGTGACACATGCCTGTAGTCCCAGCTACTCGGGAGGCTGAGGCAGGAGGATCACTTGAGCCCAGGAGTTTGAGGTTGCTGTGAGCTAAGATGACGCCACGGCACTCTAGCCCAGGCAACACAGTGAGACTCTGTCTCAAAAAAAAA
>CAUYSK010118593.1:0-21864 GCA_963575035.1 Avahi laniger | reverse complement strand
GGGTCTAGTTTCATTCTTCTGCATATAGTTGTCCGGTTTTCCCAGCACATTTATTGAAGAGCTTGTCCTTTCCCCTATGAATGTTCTTGGTGTGTTTGTAAAAATCAGTTGGCAACAGATATGTGGATTAATTTATTGGTTCTATATTTTCTTCCGTCGGTCTATGCGTCTATTTTTATGCCTCTGTCATGATGTTTTGGTTACTACAGTTTTATAGGATATTTTGAGGTCAGGTAGTGTGATGCCTCCAGATTTTTGTTTTGTTTTGTTTTGTTTCCTGATTTTTTTTTTTTGGTTTTTTGATCAGTATTTCTTTGGCTATTCAAGTTCTTTTGTGGTTCTGCCCAAATTTATTTTTTTTTTTCTGTTCCTGTAAAGAAGGTCACTGTATGTTGATAGGGATTGTATTGAATCTGTAGATTGCTTTGTGTAGCATGGTCATTTTAACAATATTAATTCTTCTGATCCATGAACATGAGATGTCTTTCCATTTGTTTGTATCCTCTGCAATTTCTTTCATCAGTGTCTTGCAGTTTTTCCTGTAGAGGTCTTTCATCTCCTTAGTTAAATTTATTCCTAGGTATTTTTTTTCTAGGTATTATATGTGGGACTACTTTCCTGATAGCTTTTTCAGCTAGTGTGTTATTTGCATACAGAAATGCCATGGATTTTCACATGTTGGTTTTGTATCCCACATTTTTACTGATTTCATTTACCAGTTCTAAGAGTTTCTAGTTGAGTCTAGGTTTCTCTCTCTATATAAGATCATGATAGATGGAATATGGCTATATGCAATTTGACTTCTTCCTGTCCAGTTTGGGTGCTCTTTCTTTCTTTCTATTGCTTAATTACTCTCTCTAAAATTCCCAGTACTATGTTGAATAAAAGTTCTGAGAGTAGGCGTCCTTGTCTTGTTCCAGTTCTTAGAGGAAAAACTTTCAGCTCTCCCCATTTAGTATGATGTTAGCTGTTCTTTTAAACTCTCAGTCTTAAACTCTAGTTCACCATTTTTCCCACACACCTACAGAGTTAATCTGACATAAGTTTATATTTAATGTGTGCATTTATGTATATGCTCTCCTCCACTTGGCATGGTTTAGTGACAGTTTAGAGAAATAAGGCAATGAATATCGGGTCCCCATGATGATTTCATTATAATTCTAAAGTGCTGCCAAGGTCTTTGAATTGTAATGCAGTCATGTGTGAACAAAACAATACACCTAATTTATTGTGTATAGTAAAAAAGTATAAAAACTAAATATGGAAATCCATGATATACTGGTAAATATTTTCCAGGCGAAGACTCTTTAAAGTGAATGATATCAACAGGCTAGTGTTAAATATAGATAAAGGTAATTGAACACATATATTGAAAACTCACTAGTTAATTCAGGATTATTGTTAGAGGCTGTCAAATCAAGGGCATGGAAAAGAGAATGAGGACATAGAATATTCTTTGTGTTTGGCGTATGGTTTTCACTCACACTTATTTAAGATTTAGAGAAGAGAATTTGAATACATTATTTGCTATTTTCTTTACTGATCTGAAAATTTACCACAGACTGGAGAAGATCATGCTTTTACATATAATATAGTATATATGTTACATGAAAATAATGTTATTCAACGTAACATTTGTGTAGCATCTGTAAATTGCTTTGGGCAGTATATACATTTTAACGATGTTGATTCTGCCAATCCATGAGCAAGGGATTTTTTTCTGTTTGTTTGTATCATCTACAATTTCTTTCATCAGTGATTTATAGTTGTCCTTTTAGAGATATTTCCCCTCCTTTGTTAAGTATACTCCTTGGTATTTTATTTTCTTTGTAGCTATTTTGAATGGCATTATATCCTTGATGTGACTCCCAGGTTGACTGTTACTAGTATATAAAAATGCAACTGATGTGTGTTCTGGGGGCAAGAGGAGGCAGCAATGTTAGAGGGGCTTGGATGAGAACAGGAACTGTGGAAGAAGGGTCACCAGGAAGATACTCTAGTCTTAGAGAACCAACAACTGAACTACGCATAAAAAGTGAGAGAGAAAGTACATATATATGAGCACACACACACACACACACACATATATATATAAACACACACACACACTCACGTGTGTGTGTTTTCCGGTAGAAATTGACACGACAGGGACGATATAGAGATACATTTTTTTCTCTCTTACGTGCTTACCTTTTCCTCTCCAACAGGATGTATTTAGAAAGGGTGAGCAAGAAAAACTGTCAGCTGGGGAAATACAGCAGAATAGACATCTGCCAAAGTCCTGGTGAGGGAAGAGGGAAGACAGTGTATCAGAGAGGTTCTGGACACAGAGGCCTACATAAATCAAAGCTCTTTCCCGCTGGGAAGGCTGGGAAGCTCCGACAGCTCACTTTTCCCGTGGCGTCATCTGTGGTATCACATACGGTGGACCCGGCAAGAGCAGTTGGGTATCTCTTAGTCCCCATATCTCGATCACTGATATAAGGGTTGTTGACACCATTTTAGATTATTAGTTTCTTTATATAGCATTGTCTTGAGTGTTTTCAGGCAGGAATTACTGAAATGTGTCAAACGACGCATTGTGACGAGTACTGAATGGGGTCTCAGACCAAGTGTTGCTCGGTATCACCCACTATTAGCTATTTTTAATTGAGTAGCTATTTATTGTGTTTAACACACTGCAATGTGGGCCGGGTGCAGTGGCTCACTCCTGTAATCCTAGCACTCTGGGAGGCCAAGGAGGGGGGATCACTCTAGGTCAGGAGTTCGAGACTGGCCTGAGCGAGAGCGAGACCCCGTCTGTACTAACAATAGAAAGAAATTAGCTGGACAACTAAAAATATATAGAAAAAAAATTAGCTGGGCATGGTGGCACATGCCTGTAGCCCCAGCTACTCGGGAGGTTGAGGCAGTAGGATTGCTTGAGCCCAGGAGTTTGAGTGCTGTGAGCTAGGCTGACGCCACGGGCAACAGAGCGAGACTCTGTCTCAAAATAAATAAATAAATAAATAAAAATAAAACACTGCAATGAATGCTTTATATTCTTTGATTTCATATTCACTGTACTTTGAGATATATATTACTAACTATAGTAGTTTCAAGTGAGAAGACTAAAGCCAAGAGAGGATAGTGGAAAGTGATATAGAACGTAAGTGTGCAAGCCATAGTTGAAACCCGTGAATGTATGATAAAAAATATTTATGTTTAATGACTGAACAACAGTGTTTTATGATCAGATTATGCAATGTTTTGGAAACATAAAAATTCACTTAAATAAAGTGCAATACAGTATATAATTAAATGCAATCAGTTTTCCACAGAAAATAAACTATTACGGGGGGTAATATTGATAATAATAGTAAGTGGAGAAGTTAGCATTGCTAGAGATAATTAATGAAATGTTAAAGAGTAAAAATATATTTATCTGGACCTTTAAGAATGGGTATGATTATATAATACAGAATATTTAAGATCTGAACAATAGTGTCTTTTATGAACAGATTACGTAACACAATTGGAAAGATAAAAATCCCACTCGAATACAGTTAAGCAAGATAGTATGTGATTAAATAAAAGCAGAAAACATTATTACTATAATAATAGTAAGTGGAGAAGTTAACATTGCTAGGCATAATTAATGAAATGTTCAAGAGTAAACATATATTTATCTGGACCTTTAAGGATGGGTAAAGTTTTTAAGAATCTTCAAAGACAGAATAACAGCATTGTGGATCTATTATTTTAGGCATTCTCTTTCTTAAAGCTGTTCTCAAATGAAGCCAAGTTTCATCACTGTGATTCTGTATTCTATTGTAAGTCTATATAATTTTTTTACCAAAATTATTCATTTGTCCTTGGTAAATAAGAAAACATTAATATCGCTTGCAAAATTGAGATTTCTAATTAAATATAAAGGAAGGAAAACTATTTCTGGCTGTGGTCTTGTTTTGGGCAGCCTGATGAAATTTAGTAAATTGCAGGGTTAGCTCTGGGCCAAAATAATCAAAGACTTTCCCTAAATGCATACTAAATATAGACTATAATAATCATAGCATATGACCTGCTATTTAAAGGAGTTTATATAAGGTAAATGATAAACTATAGTATTTAGTAATAAAAGGCTTAAATATGACATTTTTATGAGCAAGAGTATTTTCAAAGTTGAAATTACTTTCCTATGCGTTTGCCTTCACAGCTACCTGACAGCTGATTTGTGAGTTTGTGCCACAGTTGGATGGTGTGCACCCATCTAAGAAATGACAAACACAGGGACCTCTTGGAACAGATGGAAGGCACCCGTGGATGGTTTCATCTACCTAGGGGATTGGTAAATTAACTGAGAGTTTGGATTCTGATATTGAAATAGTTGCTTGCTAGCATTGCCGCAGAAGGCATCAATGACAGCTGCTGTTTTTAAGTATTTCAAACCCTTGGTGATGCTTGAGTTCTCAGAATTCTTCATTTTACATTTGGAAGACAAGTCCCAGTAATAAATACTGGAGTTTTCTTGTGTGCTTTTTTTTCATTTTTTATAGTTTTCTTAAGAAGTGTTCTTACAGTGAGAGGAATATGTCGCAGTATCGGTGGGAGTACAGAGAACATACAGCAGTGGCGGAGAAGGAGGGGCTATTTATAAAATAAATATAGTACCCAGTTTCAAGCGTTGCAATTTCACAAATTTTCCATTGAAAATTCTCATCATGCATAAGTTCCTTTTATTAAAATCACTCAAATTTTACCATATGACACTTGTCTCACCTATAGTTCTAATTTTAAGAAGTCCAGGACACCTAATTTGGGATCTCTCTGTGTTCTCCCCTTCCCTTCCCCTTTTTTCCCAGAATGTCATTGATTATTTCTAAAACAAACAAAAAAAATCCTGTAAGACATCATCTATCCTTGTTTGATTTTTTAAAATTTTCTAACCCTATGGTTATATCATTTTTTTTTCTTTTTAATTAGTTTTTATTGTTTTTGAAGTCTGATTTTAGGTCATTTTTTTTCCTTAATTATGAAAAGTAATCCTTTGAAAGTTAAATATGTGGTTTTAAAAGCACTATTTTTACTTTCTTGTATTATTGCTTGTATTAGTCATATTTATATGAATATGACATATGCATTTAAACTACATATAAAATCTGTTATGGAAAATTGTTATATTTTAGTTTTCTACACTCTCCTTTATACGTTCTTAATGAATTAGGATGCTAAGTTTAAGCATTTTTTATAATTGTTTTGCCACAGCTGCTTCTTTATTTACCATCTTAATTAATAGTACGTAAAGCTAAATTACACAATAGTTAAATTCATGGGTAATGCTAAACTGGGAGTAGTCATCAATTGAAGAAAGAGCAGTAACACAAGAGTGTTATAATGACACAGAAATGTGGGAAAGAAAAAACTTAAAAAATGTTCAACTTGAGAAAATGTGATTTCTTAAGTAGAGAATGTGACTGGACATTTACCTGTTTTTTCCTTTATAAAAATGTTTGTGCTCATGTGAATTCTGATTAGAATCCTGGAGAGCAATGAACAGGCTATAATTCTTACTTGAGCTTTGGAAAACAGGAGGCCTTTGATTGTCAGCGCATGATGCCTTATCTGCATGAGACCAGACGGAGTAAATCAGAGCTGTCCTTCACTGCACTGATTGCTTGCTTTCTTCTAGCTTGCATTTAAGGTGCAATTTATTTGAAGATATAGCTCGGTCTTTCTATTTGGAACAATGCATAAGATTTTTAAGATAGGAGCTGCAACTCAAAGCTTTTGAAATGAACTTCATCATATTAAAACTAATAACATTTATTTTTACTTCAACCTCCCTATGGATGTTGATTTAAAGAAATATTTAGGGAACTCATATTTTATTTATTAATTTCCTAATAATAGCTTTCTCAATCAAAAGCATTATCAAACATTCAAATGAGCAAGGTAGTTATCTGAAGTTAATGAGATAATAAAATGAGTAATAATATCAGAACATAGTAAATACTGATCTGTGAAACAATTATAATGAGTGAGAAAATGAATGTGCACAGCACACATATAACAAGTATACATAAACTGAGACGATTAAGAAATATTCTTCATTTAAATATGAATAAAAAGTTTAATTCAACTGATGAAATGAGAAAAGCATGGCATTTTACAACTTAAGGATTAGACAGATAATTTTAAAAACCAGGAAGCTTGAGAGATAAAAGAGCTGCAGGATAATCCAATCACAGAATAATAAGATGTTGTATAATTAAATAATCTTTGAGTTTTTGGCTAAGATAATCGTGACAAAGTAGTGAATCATCATAGTTTATGGGTAGAACTAAAGTTTGCACTTAAGTATCTTGACTTGTATTCTAACTCAATTGCCACAATGCCCTACGGCCATCTTCCTGCATTCTGTAGGGCTCATATTTTCATTATTTCTAGATATGAATAACCTTTCACTAAAACATGCATTGATTTATAACGTACTGAAACCTGGATTAATCTATCAACCGTGAATATATCAACCCTTTTCCTAGCAACTCTCTGCAGATTAAAAGGAATATTATCCAAGGGACGAAGAAATATATGATATTTCTGTTTTGAAAAATCTGCAACTAGGCTTTTAGGTTAAGGAAAAAAAACCTCCAAAAAATACAACAATAAAAAAATGGTTGCAGTTGTCAAATCTACATGAGAATTAAAGATAACGTATTCTGTGGCATTTTCAAAGAGAAAGAGTCCGTTGAAATAGCATCACAGGCTAAGGCTTTATTAGATAGGTGAACTTCAAACACAATAACCTATAACCCAACAGCAAACAGAGAAAAGCACTGTACAGGGAGGGATTCTGAGTTAGGAAATGCTTGGCTATAGAAACCATGATTTATCCAGAGTGGATGATTTTGTTGAAATAGACATTGTTTTAGATATAACATGAGGACAGTTCATAAAACACTTTTAATTATAGAATTACTTATTAATTTAAATATTCAGATATCTTTAAGTAAGTTTTTTGACATTTAAAAGGCAATGTTCTAAGTACTGGAAGGAAAATGAAAGTTGCTTTTGTAGAAAAAATCTAGAAATAAATTTTACACCTGGTCCAATATAAAACATGGGCATTCAGCATTATGAATAATTTCAACAGCAATGGCTTTGAAATTTGACCTATGAAATAAACTGAATTCTCAATTCAGTGTTGGCATTACCACAGAAAATCACTTTGTAGAGCTCCATGAATTAAACAGATATATATTCCGAATCTTTGGTATTTAATCTGATGGACTACCCATTAAGACCAAATAGAGGTCCATAAATGGAGACTTATAAGGGGGTTCCATGTTGCTTCCATAAATTGTGACATTTAAGAGAAAGTCTGAATCAGTAAAACTCACTTTTGAAACATACAGAAACAATCGCTTGTTGACATAATTTAACTAATTCCTCATATTCTATGTTTCTTCAGTATCATCCTTGACTTGATGACCACGCTTCTCTTACCATATTTAAAAACCTGGTCCCATGGGCCAAAACTAAAAGTTGCATTTAGTCTGATCTTTAGGACCTTGGAAAAAATAACAGTTGGTTTTGGCATATTTATTACTTGCTTTCTTCCCCTGCCTACATGTTCACATACAGCAAAATCTACTACCATTACTCATTGTTCAGCTGCTAAATCTGATTTAATAAAGTTGAGTTCTTTGTTATTTACAGCCAGCCAACTTCCAGCTTCTACTAGTAAATTGCATTAGTTTGAACTTTAACATTTAATATAAGCATTTAAATTTTGTGGGCATGAGCATGGAACAAGGAAAGTGATATTTTAGAAGATTAATGCATTTAAAATGTGCAGAATAGATTGAAGTAGTGTTGAAAAAGAATAAGAGTCTATTACAATAGTTCAAACCTGGGTGACATTGGCCTGAGCTGGGTGAATACAGTGACTATATTAAGAAGATAGATGTAAGTACAATAATAATTTGGAGAAAAAAAATCAACCAGACCTAGTGATACAGTACAGGGAAAAGAAAAAAAAATGCTACATTATTTTAAAACTCTGTAATTAAGAGACAAGAGTATCAAAAGAAGAACTTGGGAACCCGAGAGAAGATCGGGATTCATGGTAAACATAAATGATTTTATACATGCTCAATTTGAAACTAAAATATCCAAATGGAGACATTTTGCATGAAGTTTAAAATCAGAATACTAAATAAAAGTTCAGGACTTGAGATTTATATTTGGAAGTCATAAATGTAGAAGTAATATATGAATCCATTATGGTAGATGTGATCTAAAAATAAAAGAGAGGATAACGGAAGGGGGATGAAGCCTAAGGGTTTTACTGACAACAGTAGTAAAAATGAAACCAGTATAAAATACACAGAGAGACCAAAGACAAGATGAAAGCAAAGATTCTGGGATTTAAAGATGGCGTGCACGGATATCACAAACAAAAAAAATAAAAGAGGAATAAATTTGAGAGGGAGAGAGAGAGAGGAGGCGAAGAGAGGGGAAGGGAAGGAAGAAAGGAAGAAAGAGGGAGGCAGGGAGGGAGAGAGGAAGGAAGGAAGGCTGGATAGGTTGATCCATCAACACAGTGCTTCTGGGAGCTTTCAGGGAATGAAGATAAGGAAGATCAGTGTCTATTTAAGCACCAAAAATAATACTGCAATTCTGAGTATACACTTATATTTATTATTGAATGTGCATATTTGTTAGTGATTATATCTAGCAACAAAGAATACTTAGCATTAAAACAAACACAAACCACAGATACATGTAAACATAAAAAAAATTTACTGTGAGACTTAAAAAAAAATTCTCAGCAGTCATATCGATTTGTTCCTGTCTTGACTTCTGTGTCTCTTAATTATAGAAGTTCTAGGATGTCTAGTAAAGATCAAGCAATACTATATTTATGCTAAGAACAAGATTTTCTTCCAGTGCTTTATTTTACTTGTTTTTAAAAAATGATTTTTGTTAACAAGTTTGTACCTTAGAAATTTTGAAATTTAATATAGTAAATTGAAGTTTCAAAGTAAGCACACAAAAATATAAAAAATATTAAATAATAAAGGATGTTTTCACCTGAAAGTAGCTGAACAGTTTGATAGTAGATTATAATGAGACTGTCTCTGAAACATGTTGAAAAGTTATTAAGCCCTTAATATTTTAAAAAATATTATGTTGATCTTAGACTGAAAAAATGTGAATGATATTTTGAAAATTATATAGGATGCCTATACAGTCAGTTTTAGGTTGAACAAAATAAACAATTGAAAATAAGAGCAAAGTTTTATGTATTTTCTTGAAGGCAGCTAACAAAGCAATTACTAATACTTAAGAAACACGCAACCCCTGTTTCTCTCTCGAACCACACTGAGCCCCCAAGCATAACCAAAAAAGCATATACAAGATTTTTAAAACGAGAAAAATGGAAATGGCTGAAATTATAGAAGAATTTGTAAAAATGTTTGCATCTTTAGAGGTGATCATTTAATTCTTCTGGAAAATAAAAAAAAAATCTGATACATGCAACATGAGTTAATCTCAAAAGCATTATGCTATGTAAAAGAGCTGAACACAAAAGGCTACTGCATGATTGTGTGTAAATGGCATTGAATCTAAGCATAATCTATGGGACCAATAAAAGGTATGATCATTGTCAGGTGATTGGTTTTGGGGAGGAGGATGGAGTGCAAAGAGGCACAGGGGAAGTTTTCGAGGTGATAGGCAGGCATATTCTACATCGTGTGTTTTGGTAGTGGACAAACAACTGCATTCGTTTGTCAGAACCGTTCTTAAAAAACAGTCGATTTTATTAAATGTAAAACTTACTTCAATAAACTTGATTTTCAACAATAAATAAAGGGCATGTGCTATTAAGCATGAAGAAAAATGGTGTATCTGAGTATCATTAATTGTGGATGATACTTAGCCAGTTATCCCACACTGATTAAGTTTCTAATGATGATGCAGATGGAAAACAGATAAATGTATACTGTTATATGTAAGATTTCGAATGATTCTTTTAAGATTGGAGGCTAGATTGCATTTTATTTCTACACACACACACACACACACACGTCACTTATACAGTGAAAGAAGATAATCCTTAGATTATCAGACCTGTATTCTAAACTATTAGCTAAGTGTCCCAATTTAACATAAATTCCTGAACCTAAATATTTTTTTTTTTTTTTGAGACAGAGTCCTGCTCTGTTGCCCAGGCTAGAGTGCTGTGGCATCCGCCTAGCTCACAGTAACCTCAAACTCCTAGGCTCAAGCAATCTTCCTGCCTCAGCCTCCCAAGTAGCTGGGATTACAGGCATGCGTCACCATGCCCAGCTAATTTTTTTATATATATATATTTTTAGTTGTCCAGATCATTTCTTTCTATTTTTTAGTACAGGCGGGGTCTCGCTCTTGCTCAGACTAGTCTCGAACTCCTGACCTTGAGCGATCCCCCGCCTCAGCCTCCCAGAGTGCTAGGATTCCAGGCGCGAGCCACCGCGCCCGGCCTGAACCTAAATCTTAATATATAATTTTGTTTCCTTTACACATTATTTTTTGTCTTTCCTACATGCTCTGAAAAGTCATTAATTTAATTTTCTGTAATGTCCTGTGGCAGGAAATGCTATTAATTTATTTTCTTTTAAAGAGGGGTAATCTAATATTAAAAATAGATTTGCCATTTGTCCAGAGGTTGTTATATGATTGGACATCATTAATATTATTACGGGAGTTTTATAAAGCAGATCGAGACTGGGTTTATTATCATCCACATAATTACATCGAAGACACTTCATTTAGTGCCTTTTGCACTGTGGGGGTTCTTTTATTATTGAGGCAGTGAGGGAAAGGCTTTTCCCTAATTTATTCCACATTTTATTTTCAACATGAAGTGCTTAACCTATTGAACCACAGACCTTTGGTGAATCGATCTCTTCACTCGCGGTACTTACTGCTTCGGTAAATTAGGTGTACATGATGACCAGCTGTCGACCTCCAGCTGCAGTCGAGTCAGGCTGCATAAATTCCCATTCTTGCAGACGCACACGTTTCGATGCCTTTATCTGACAACTTGGTTGACTGCTGCTGTAAATAATTTCATACTGTGGAAACTAATTTCATGCTACCTTTGCTTTTACTTATTTAAAAATAAGGAGAATGTGTGATGGAAGTTCTACCATAGTAGTAACTGTCAAAGCTTTTAAAAGAGGACATTTTGTGCGACAGAAGTTCCACCTTTAAAATCACATCCACTCAGATTACGTGTCTAATATCTGAGGATCACCTTCTCTTGATAAAATCATCTATATTTTTGAGAGAGAATTGTCTGTCCATTAAGTCACAGTGCTGCTTATACAGCAGTTTCTGCTTCGTCAGTGAATAAATAGCCAGAAGAATTCTTGAAAAAAAGCTGGAAAGGTCCGTCCCTGAATAGTGTTGAATAGAAAAATAAATATTTTAAAAGACTATGGCAAATAAACTCAATGACCCAGGAAATATTTTATAAAATTAAAATTTCCTTAAGTTTCTAGGGAAGACAAAACTATGCAACACACATACACCCCTCTCAAATAATTTGAGTTGTCACAAAGACAAAAAGAATATCATGAGAGAGCAAGTGCAACTGGACTGTATCAAAAACTGTCAAAAGCCACACTCGGGTCCAAAGCGGGGCACCAGGCGGTCTGCGGCCACTCAGCTGAGGGAGACCAACCTGGGCAAATCACCAGCAGCACGAGAGGCAAAGGTCAGCGGAAAGGACTTAAGCCATTATTGAAAGGTCTACACTTGCGATTTTGGAACTGTATCTTAACTTGAAAAATTGATGACATTACAGTTATAAATAGATTGATCAATAAATAGCAAAAGCTGATTGAGACACTAAAGGACCAGTCGGTCTTTTCTCTGCCAGAATGATAAATGGAGCACAAAATCCTATTGAAATTGCCCTAAAGAGGTTCTATGATTGACAAAGAAAACATGATATGAAATACAATTTTATGTAGATATTTTTTACAATTATTAAAACAATTTTAAAAGTTAGTACTGTGCTAATAAATACTAGTAAAAATTAAAATATTAACAAGGCATTGATTAACTGTACCTCATTCTAAATAGGGGTTCTAAAATGAGAGTATTTTAAAAAATTCCTATTATCAATTCTAAAAGAATAAAACTGAATAAAAAAGCAATGATAAGGCCGGGTACAGTGACTCATGCCTGTAATCTTAGCACTTTGGGAAGCCAAGATGGGAGAATCACTTGGGGCCAGGTGTTCAAGACTAGCCTGAACAACATAATGAAACCCTGTCTCTAAAACAATTTTAAAAAATCAGCTGGGTTTGGTGGCAAGTGCCTAGTCTGAGATACTGCCCAGGCTGAGGCAGGAGCATAACTTGAGCGCAGGAGTTTGAGCTTGCTGTGAGCTGTAAGATCATGCACTATAGCCTGGGCAACAGAGTGAGATCCTGTCTCTCTCTAAAAAAAAAGAAAAAGAAAAGAAAACAATGATTTCCCTCTACCTATTTCAGACTGCTTGTGAACCAGAGAAAGGCAGGCCAGGGGCACATGCGTATACTACTGCCAGACAGACTTGTGTTTCTACCACAACGTGATCTCTTTCCCACAGGTACAGCACAGTACTGCTACCTCTGTTCTGAAGTATAAAGGGGACACTCGAACCAACAGAACATTTGAATGGGGGCTATTTCTGTCACAGATGATAGCTACCCAGACAGATAATCATTTCCTGACTTGTGCACAACTGCTTTCTATAGTAAAAACAGAATTTTCTCCCCAAGAAACTGATAATTACAAAGTTATAGTGAAAGACATAAACCGATTATTGCAATAAAAACCAAGTTAACTGTGTGTGTGGTTTAACCAGTGAGACGTCAGTAACCAATGGTTATGTTTTATGCAAATTAAATCAATTTCAGACGATTGATCCCTAGACATTCACCATGGCCATGTTGCAGATATCAAACTGATCTGCACGAGTGGTGACCACAAAATAACAGAAATGGATATAGAGAAATTTAGCATTTCCCCTCTCGTTTATAAAACACCTAATTTAAAAGCACCTCTTTTAGATGACACATTAGAAAACAAAAACATCTACGCTAATAACATTAGATTGTATACGAGACATCCTTTCAGCCCACATTCTCCAATCAACAGGATTCTGAAGGTTCTGGGTTTAAAAATCATATAGACTTTTCATAAAACTTTTTATAAACAAAATTAATGAACCATGAGTTCTTATATACTCAGAATCCAATAGATGCTGCTGGGATCTTGGTGAAATCTTATAAGAACAGGAAATTTTTATACTCTCCTAATAAGTGTCCCCCAACATAGAACTCATAAACTAAAACTATTTTTAAAACAGTTTGATATTTTGAAGAATATCAATCCACATTCTCTCACTTTAATTAATTATATATAACCACACATTGAACAAATCAGTATTTTTTTTGTTCTAATAACTTTTGTGTTCTGACGTATTAGTTAAACATTGAAACTGAGATATTTTTAGCATACTGAAGATAAATTGGCTTTGATGAGAGTTAAGATGAGATGCTTCCTTTATTTATTATATCTCTCATCTGAAACAAAGCAGCTCAGTTTAAAATGTGTAAACCCTTTGGGTCAACATTACGGGAAGGTATGGGACAAGGAGGTCAGACTAAAACCTCAGTTGCCTGTCGTTGAATGAGGACAAATGTGACATGATTTCTTTATTGCTCAGAAGCTAACATATGTGCTATTACTGAGAAACTGGAAGGCAGTAATGAATCTTAGGGCGCCTGCTCAGGTCAAATCTCCCATCAGAGAACTACCTGTTGCAAAGGCCTCCGAGGTACTGAGTGGTCCTGCGGGGCGGAGGCGCCAGCTGCGATTAGCGCTGCAGGATGATCATTCAAAATTCAAAACTGTCTGGAGCAATTATTGATATATGGTTATCTTAATCCATTTTAGGCTATTATGACAAAAGTGCCTTAAACTAGGTGTCTTAAAAACAACAAAAATTTATTTCTCGCCTTTCTAGAGGCTGGGGCTTCTAAAATCAAGGCGCCGGCAGCCCCACTCTGAGGCTGGAAAGGCCTGCTCCTGGTCCGTAAGCAGCTGTCTTCTTGCTGTGTTCTCACGTGGCAAAGGGGGAAGAGCTCTCTGGGTCTCTTTACAAGCTCACCAGTCCCATTTATGATGGATCCACCCTCATGATATAATCACCTACTGTCACATTGGGGTTTAGGACTTCAACACATGAATTCTGAAGATACACTCGGTCTGTAGTAATGGTCCAAGATGGCTCAGGCAATATCTCTCAGCCTTTTGGGACTGGACCGCTAGACATAATTTAGTTCTTCCAGATTATTACTTTGGACCATATGATGAGTACATTCTATTTTGTACCAGGTTCAACATGGCAGGCACACAGAGGTACAAGAATAAATTTACTCAGTCGTCTCAATATTATTATTGCTTTTACCCTTTTCTCCACTCATTCTTGGGCCTAGATACGTATATGACACTGGTAAGTCACATTTAAGCAGAGACTGAAGAATGGGAGAAGTAGGTCGGTGAGGCACTGTGGATATCTGAGCAAAGAGTATTTCATGTATGAAAAACAGCAGGGTGGGAGGCCTTAAGGTAGAAGCATAGCTGGTGTGTTAGAGAAAGAGCAAATGAGACAGTTGTTGAACAGTAAGCCAGAGATAAGGTTGATGAGGTATTAGATTGTCCAGACACACAGCAATTTGCAGACTATCATGAGTACATAAGCTTTTACTCTTCCTGAGATGTAAAATCCATGCAGAATTTTGAGCAGAGGAAAAATGTGATACAAAATATATTGTCAGATAAGCACTCTGTCTTGGTGAAAATATACTGTAAGGGATCAAGAACAGAAGTAGAGTAACCAATTAGGAGACTGCTGGAATATTCCAGGTGATAGAGGATGTTTTCATTGGACCAAAGTGCTGTCCGGGAAGTAGGTGAGCTACAGTCAGATTCTGGAAATATGGTGTACTTAAACCCAACAAAATTTGGTGTTGGATTAGATGGTGTATGAAGACAGAAATAATTCAAAATGACTATAAGATTCTTCACCTGAGAAAATTGGAGAATGGACTTATCCAACAAGATATAGAAAACTGTAATGAAAATAGGATTGCAGGACTTTGGAAGAGGTTAGAAGCACAATTTTAAAAATTTTATTTTGGAACTCCTATTAGAAATCCAAGGGGAAATGTTGATTATCCATTCCATATATAAGACCAAATTTTTACAGTAGGATACAGGCTGGAGTTATTTATTTTGGAAAATATACAGGCCAAAAGACCAGACAAGTTTGCTTATGAAAAGAGAGATACAGAGAGAGAGAGAGAGAGAGAGAGAGAGAGAGAGAAAAGAGAAAAGTTCACTCCAATATTTAGAGGTGAGAAAATATATAAATGAAACAGACTGAGAAACAGGAATTGTAATAGCTTGTTTGGATTTTTTTTGTTTGTTTCTGGTTTATTTGCTTTAAGATGGTCAATATTACTTGTTGGCATGCTGAGAAGATAGATTTGCTAGAGAGACAAAAACATGATACTGCAAAAGAGAAAGTAATTTGCTCAAGCAACATCCTTGGGTAGCTAATAGCGGAGAATTGGTTTCAAAGAATGGTATAGATAACTCATTTATAACAAGATGAAAGGCAGAATATGTGGACAAAAATGCAGGTACGTTGGTAGTTACGGTGACGGGACCAAGAGGATTTCTCTCCTTATTGCTTTATTTCCTCAGAGTAATAGTAAGCAAGGCCATTGACTGAGACTGAAAATTAGACACATTGCATGTGGGACTCCTATAAGGAAATTCGAATTGTGGCCTATTAGAATGAAATAACTAGGAAAAGACAGCAAAATTTTAAGATAGTACTAAGAGCCCAATGGTGGTCATTAATTTTAAACTGAAGCCAGTCAGGATGGCTTTGCAATTTTTCTTCAGGCACATCTAGATGCTTGGGTACAAACGTAAAGTAGTCAGTATTAGATTTTCCAGGGGTTTTGTCTTTTTCATGTGTGTATGGCTGATGGGGAAAGAGACTAGGTGATTTAGAAAAAATAGATATATAATATACATATATATATACACACACACACACACACACACACAAGGATTGTGGAATCACATTTGTTAAGAACACAAGTACAGACATGAGGTAGGTGAGAGAGAGTGAAAAGCCAGTAGTAAAAGGATCACAGACACTTGTGAGATCAGATAATTCTTGGAACCAGGAAAATAGAGAAAGTAAGCAGGGGAGAACAACGCTGGGTAGGTGCTAAAGAGGCGAAATGTGACGGTGAGTTTATGTAAAAGCCAGGACTGGTTTTATGAGCATGAGCGCAGTGCAATCACACATAGCCTCGTGCTTGGACGTGTCCTGTGATTTCCAGTGCTCTACTGTCATCACCTTGAAATTCTTCCTAATACTAGAGCAAGCAGTACTGAATTTTCATTTTCACTAGGCCCAACAAATTATGCAGCCATTTCTAGTTACAGCTACCAAAACGATGATGTCTAGAATATGATCATAGGCATGCGTGGTGGAGTTAGTGTTCAGAGAATAATACTCCTAGAGAGAAGTATTAAGATAGCTGAGAAGCCAGGAGCAAGTAGACTGAGTTATTCATGTGGATACTGAGGTCATCAAGAATTATGACATGATTATGGGAAAGAGAGGCAAATAAGCTAGGACATTGTTTCCACTCAGGGTATGACGCGGACGACGTAAAGCACGGTAGATGACTGCCAAAAGGAGTGAGCTGAGTGGTTGTTTCATGAAATGAGCTTCAAAACTTGAAGATATCAAGGAGCATAAAGGGATGGTCTTGATAAAGTAGTAAGAAAGTAAAAGGAGGACTTATCTCCTCTTTGGACAAAAAAAAAGTGTCTTTAATTAATCTCAAGGAATAGTAAGTTTCAATACCAAGAAAGATGTTGAAAAGAAGATTCAGAGAAGAGTTTTAACATATAGAAGATTTGAATGATAGTATTTCATAATCGAACAGGGCTTATGAGAACTCTGGTGCCAATAAAACTTTATTGAATTGATTATGACAATTTATTTTATGCATTTCCTTTCATATTGTTGTTTTATCTACCCACCTCATATTTAGAATCTTTTAAAACTTTCCATTTATTCTGGGGGTTGTAAATGTTATAGATGTTTTTTGACACAGGTCATATTTTATATATTCTATTTGTTTCTCAAAATTGTGAAGAGAGGGTAATGCAAGTGTGATTTCAAAATGAAGACTGATGTTGTACTTCAATACTGGAACATGTTTATGGTTTCATGTGTTTTCTGTAGGAACGACTTGTGTTCTTATACTCTCATGTGTTTGTTTTATATTTTGCTCTGCTATATGTGATCATTTTTTATATTTTTTAATCTTCCAGAATATCTACTGATTTTTTGCAATCTTTTTTTTTACTCCATGCTTTATGATGCTCTAATAGTTTCTTTACAATCATGTTCTTCTCCTGTTTTATGATGGTTGTATGTTTCTGAATCTCTCCACCATATCCATTAAAACATTTGGCTGTTGTTTGCTGTTCAGATATCTTTCATTATTAGAAGCAATTTTGTCAATTCTTCTTTTCATTGTGGGCATTTTGTTATAAACTGTTTTTTCTCCCATGTAGGGGTCTGATAATCTTCTATCATAATCCCACTGTGTTAGTTACCCATAAAAAACTTTTACTGGCTGCTGTGGGATTTTCTACATTATTGCAAACGGTTGTAGTCACTGTTGGAATCTCCCTTAAAGCAGACTGTCTTTCACTAACGGTAGGAGGCAGGAACATATTCTCAAGCTCCAAGGCCTGCAAATATCAATATGTGCCAGGCTTTACTCTGGGCTATCAATCTCCACAACGTGCCATTAATTCTTCCAGGATGACTTCTCACTTTCTTTCATGAAGTCCTCTGTTATTTTGCTTGGAATAGTAGTTTATAAGAATGACAGTACCATAAATTAAAAGATATTGTAAAAATTTGTGGGGCCATATTCATCTTATAATATATTGAATATTTACATTTGAAAATACTATTTCATAATAAATTATTTTTATTTTTCTATATTATAGTTATGTCTTTGAATTCTAAAAATTATATATATAAGTGGGTTATATTGTCTATGATTTTCATTATAGGTCATAAAACTAGCTGTGGTTTGGTACAGTTGAGAACTGTTTGCAAATTCTTCCACTTTTTCCCTCCATTTCCCACCTGAAATCTAGTGGTCAGCAGGGCTATACTCCCTCTGAAACAACCTTTCCAACAGAGCTTTGCTAAAACTTTCCCTCTCTAGCTTTTCTTCCTATTATGGATTTATTCCATTTGGTCCATTTTTATCTCAGTTGATGTTTCAGAAAGTATGGCACATGAGTCAATAAGAATGGCAATACGTTTTAATTCATAAAGTCAAAATAATATTAGAGAAATAATGTAATTAGTAACCTTCTAAATATGACAAAATAATTCATTATCTTGAAAAATGAGTAATTAAAGGAAATCACCCACCATTTATCCTGCCATTCTTACATAACTGGCATTGTTGTATAGACAAATAATAGATGATGTAAAGCAATATCCCTATTAACTTCTTATATACAATAATAAAAGCAAAAATAATAGAATTAGAATATGACAATTTTTACCTCTTCATAAATTAGTGGATCTGGGCATTGAGCAGCAGTAATTGGGCACAAAGAGTATAACCGGGAAATTAAGCGTCTCCTGGGAAAAGAACACTGTGAAACCTCCAGTCTTGTCAAAGTGATGCAACCTAACGATTCCTGGGTGATGCAGCAAACTGAGAGAGATGCTGGACGTAGAATGATCATAGAATCTGCAAAATTACAAGTGCGAGGTACACATAGGCAAGGGAAGATTCCTTAATGGAAATCATTCCAGAAAGTTAAAAATAAATAAGTAAATATATAAATTAATTCAATTAAGTAATTTCTCTCTAAAGGATTAGTTAATTTTTAGGTATTTAATAATATTCTTTTCAAATATTAGTTCCTCACTTTTCAGTATTTTATTCACAAATAATAGAAAAAAAGATAGCACTTCCTTTGAATCATTAAAAATAGATTACAATTTTTAAAACCTGTATAATAAGAAAATTCATGGGGTATGTATATTAATGTGATTCCTTGAAAAATGTTTCAAGTTAAAAATTCAACAGAGATGTTTGCCAGAATTGTACCCTGTTAGTCAATTACTATATTTTTACTTTAAAAGTATACCTATAGGATGAAATGAATAAAATGGAAAACTCAAGCTGATTAAAAGAAGAAATAATTTCAACACTTTTATCTTTCCCATAAACCATGTTAGTCATTAGCATAAAGGAGAAAACACAACACTATAACCTTATGTTTTTGAGCCTTTTTGGTGCACACAGTAATAACACTTTCAGATACTGAGGAAAAAATTTCCTGGAACAACATTATAGTGAGAATTATACATACTTCTTTTTCTATGTGTTATATTAAATTGCAATTTTGTATTTGACACAGTATATTAGTCAGTGTTCTCCAGAGAAACATGACAACTAGAATATATATTGATATACAGAAAGAAATTTATTAGGAAAGACTGACTCACGTAATTATGAAGGCCAAGAAGTCCTGTGATCTGCTTTTGGCAAGTCAGAGGCCAACTACCAGTTCCAGTCCAAATGTTAAGGCCCGAGCATCAGGGAGTCAATGTTGTGAGTGCCAGTCAGAGTCTGAAAGTCAGGGAACCAGGAGCAAAGATGTCCTAGAGTAGAAGATAGATGTCTCAACTTAAGCAGGAAGAGATAATTCACCCTTCTTCCACATTTTCGTTCTATTCGGGCCCTCAAAGGACTGGATGGTGCCCATCCGCATTGGCGAGGGCAACTTTCTTCACTCAGCACGCTCCTTCAAACACCAAGGCCTTTCAGAAACGCTCTCACAGACACACCCAGAAATAACATTTACCAGTTGTCTGGTTGTCTCTTAGCAAAGCTGACACATAAAACTAGCCATCACCCATGAAGACAGGGCATCTCATTGAAGTTCAAACAACAAAAATTACTTGACGGATTAAAGAACTGTGAGGGTAAAGGCTCCAAAATTATTAATCACAAAGACAAAGAAGAGATTGAAAATGTTGCAGTATTTTTTAATCGTAGGAGTAACATTTTTATAAGCCTCGCTTAATATTAGCAAGTAACAGCTCCTGTTTAAAGGAGAAGAGCTGCAATAACATAGAAATCTTTCAGTTATTATGAATCTTGAAGAATGTGCTGAAATAAGTTGAAAAATGCAATTGTAAGTCTTATACAGCATCAGATCATCAAGGCTGACTTGATTATAATTGTCCCCAAATTCTGATTTGGGGAGATGGAATTGATATGGCAATTTATGTCACTTTAAAGACTATAATGTATCATCTGTACTAAAAATTATACCTATTTTTTGTCATTGTATTTTCTCCCTGGTACAATCTATCTCTTCACATTTATGCTGATTTTCATATATACATATACATATATACATACACAGACATATGATGAATAAGTGTATATCATTTTCTCCATTTTGGAAGTTCTTAGTGACTGAAATGCACATTGCACATCATATAGATAACTTGTTATTCTTATTTTTATATATGAGATGACTGTAATTAAAGGTTTTATTTTTACTTTAATTTTTGGGTAATTTAAGAATGACTTCCTAAAGATGATTCATCTAAACACACAGAAATTTACTGGGATATTTGTATCACCAGAATAAATTAGGATTACCCTTCATGTGAATGTAATTTTCCAAAAAAGTGGGAAATGATTTGAATAGCTTCCATGATTTAAGAACTCCCATGCCAAAGAAAGAACATCACTTTAAAAAATAGAAGGGAAAATCCTTTGCCTTGTACAATTACAAAGAAAAGAAAAATTGCTCTGTACGGTGCTGAATTTCTCACACTAGCTCTAGAGCAAACAACCACAGGAACAAGAAAATTGGATGGTTTTACAATTTAATCGGCCCAATTCACCAATGAGCACCTTGACAACAGAATAGTTGTATATTTTTTTTAACACAAAATCACAGATGATTAATTCTTCCCTCAAAAATTTTAGATAGCAAAGAAAGTACTATCTGTCAACCTTTGGAAAACAATGCTATGATCATCTTTATGAATTAAACCACAGAACAAAAATATTCCAAAAGCAATTTGCAGTATTAATACAGCTATACTTTGTGAACCTTTTTGCAAAACAGGTCAAGTATATAAATGATATAGGAGATGGTTAAACTTCTACCTTTCTCAAATTATTTATATACACATTTTACTAGTATGCTTAAGATTTTACTGAGGAGAAATTCTTCAGTACAATAATGTAGTGAGAATTGTGAGTACTTCCTTTTCTTTGTCTTATGTTACATAGCAATCGCTTGTCCTTTCAGTTTATTTTCTTCTTGCTATCTTCCACTATGTAATTGAATAAACCTATTAGATATTTATTTTTTATCTGTTCTGTCTTTTCAATTCTGTTTTAGATAATCTTGATCCAATCACTCATCATGCCTAAACTGCTGATAATTTCATTGTGACCTCATCTCTGTATCTTTTTATTTCTAATCCACCTGATATGTTCTATCAAAATTATCAGACATATGCAGTATTAGTGTATACCCCCATTTACCATCAGTCCTGGCTTATAACTCCTGTCCAGGCAAAATTACTAATAGTGCCATGTTTCATTCTCAAAATTTTTCCATTTTTCTGGATAAATTTATGATCACCCAAATTCATAAGCAACTATGTTG
>CAUYSK010118592.1:0-20849 GCA_963575035.1 Avahi laniger | reverse complement strand
TCTGAAATGGAAAAAATACAATATCTGAAATTTGAAAATCACTGAATGGGACCAGGCGAGGTGGCTCACATCTGTAATTCCAGCACTTTGGGAGGCCGAGGCAGGAGGATCGCTTGAGGCCAGGAGTTCAAGACCAGCCTGAGCAAGAGGGAGACCCTATTTCTACAAAAAACAGAAAAATTAACTGGCACGTGCCTATAGTCCCACCTACTTGAGAGGCTGAGGCAGGAGGATCACTTGAGCCCAGGAGTTTGAGGTTGCAGTGAGCTATAATGATACCACTAGCTTGGGTGACAGAGCAAAAAAAAGGGGAGGGGGGTTGCTTAATACCAGAATGGAAATGACAGGAGAAAGAGCCAGTGAATTTGAAGATAGAGTAATAAAATTATCCTATCTGAAGAAAAGAGAGAAAAGATTGAAAAAAAATGAGCAGAGTTTCAGAGACCTGGAGAAAATATCAAACAGTCCAGGAGGTGTGTAATTAAAGTCCCAGAGGGAAAGGCAGTGTGGTACTGAAAAAGTATTTGAAGAAATAATGGCCAAATATTCCCAAATTTGGTGGAAGACATGAACTTACAGATTCAGAAACTCAGCAAACACCACTGAAGAAAACTACATCTAGTGAAATCACAGTCAACCCTCTGAAAACCGAAGGCAAAAAGAAAAATCTTAAAAGCAGCCAGAGAAAACTAATAACCGATCAACATTAATTTGAATGGTTCCTAACTTTCCATTAGAAATTTCAGAGCACAGAAGACAGCAAAATAACATTTTTAAAGTGCTGAAAGAAAAAAAATTGTCACCCCAGAATTTATATCCAGCGAAAACATCCTTTAATACAGCTGAGGGAATTTGCTGCCAAAAGATCTGCACTGTAAAGAAACAGTGCCGTCAGTTATCCAAGCCACAGGGAAATTATACAAAATGGAAACTTATGTCTTTAGGAAGGAAAAAAGAATATCAGAAAGAGTAAATCTGTGGATAAATATGAAGGATTATTTTTCTCTTACTTTCTTTAAAATATTAATAACATGCCTTTTTAAACAAAAATTATAGTATTGTCTTATAGGTTTACAAGTTAAATAGATGAGCTCCTATGACAACAGGGGCACAAGGAATGGGCGTGGATGTATGAAATGGACCTATATAGTTAGGAAGTCCGTACATTTCACATGAAGTGGTGCAACATTAACTCTAAATACACTGGGGAAAAGTTCAGGATGTGTATTTTAATCCTTAGAGCAACCACTCAAAAAATACAAAGAAGTATAGCTAAGAAGCCAATATGTAAGTTGAAATGAAGTTCTATAAATCACATAAAGAAAACATGCAATCTCAACCACAGCAATATTGCACCAAAGGGGTTGCAAATTGGTTCTTGGAAGTAAAATAATCTTAACTATTTTTAATATAAAGCATAGGTATACAGAGAGTACATAAACAGATATACAGTATGTTTGTGGTATTAAAACTTCAGGGGAAAGTGATTAGGGGAAAAAATGTCTAAATGGCTCATTAAGAGGATTATAATGAAAAAAAAAGATTGAGGAACATTGAATTAAACAACAACAACAACAAAAAAGGCACGGAAGCAGAACAAAGGAAGAAAAAACAGATGGGAAAACAAATATTAAAATAGTAGGGCTAACTCTAAACATATCAATAAACACATTAAATATTAATGGACTAAACATAACATTAAAAGGCTCATCCTACCTACAATGTAATATGTGATAGACACAGTTTGAGCTTTAGAGAAAGACAGGTCTATATTTCAACCCCAGCTCAGTCACTTATGTTTCCTAAAATGTACAATAGAGATATACGTAATACTAGTACTTCGTAAGATTAAATGAGATTATCTATGTAATATGCTTAGTATAGTGCATGGTATATAGTAAGTACTCAATAAATAGGAATCCCTTCTCTTAGAATCCAACATAACATTAAAGAAGACAGTAGGTAGTTTTTCTAGCTCTTATTCACATAGGAAAGTCAAGTTCATCTAAAACAGGGGTTGATAAACTACAGTCACAGACAAAACCTAGACTGTCAACAGTTTTTACAAATAAAGTTTTATTGGAACATAGTTGTACCCATTTATTTTATGGATTGTGTACGGCTACTTTTGTGTATGACAGAGCAGAGACTAGTCCATAAAGCCTAAAATATTCACTATCTGGCCCTTGATAGAAAATTTTTGTCCAGCTTGTTCTAGAATGTGGCAATGGAATTTTACTTCCAAAATCCAAACCTAGTTTTTATTTTTGATACATTTTATACCAACTTTTTGCTATTAATACTTTCAATTCCATTTGTTTAGCATTAGATAAATCTGCTTATAACAAAAAAAAAATGCTGGGAATTATTTAGATGTTCACTGGATGAAAATTACAATCTACACTTGCTATCTGATATCCTATCTCCAAACCCTCTGCCTTTCTTCATAGCTTTTTATTGTGATATCTTTTTAAATGACAATAAGAGAAAGTCACCAAAATCCACTATCGTGCTTTTGTTAAAAATCATAATTACTTTTACATATATTGCTTTAGAACTCTCACATGCATGTTCTAATTTAATTACCATTATTCCTATTTTGCAATGAGAAAAGTAAAGTTCAAAGAGATTTGGCCGCTTGCGAAACAGTAGGCAGTGGAAGAGTATTCTGACACCTCATCTAATGCTCTATCACATCATTTTATGCACAATCTATTCCCTGATGTTTTTTAGTTTTGTTGGGGGGAGAATCAGAGTACATACCAAGTATAAAGGCAGTCCAAACTCTCACTTTAATAAGTAGACAAAGAGCATGGAAACTCTTAGAGGCCTCACAGAATTCTAAAAAGAAGAATTGAGGCCTCTCAGGTAAGTAATTAGAACTATTAGATCTGGTTTGCATGCTATAAAAATTTACAAAAGCGGGAGGCATGCAGTGCAAACCTATTGACTTAGCACAATAAACAACACTTGAACAAACCTCGCTTGTCCAGAGAAAACCTCCTGTGTGATACTAGCACTCGGCAAACTTAACCAATATTCTGAAGGCCCACAAAGCGCCAAGCTCTGTGCTAACACGAGGAGAGGAGCACAGCCTAAAGATGAACATGACCGTTAGTGTGCTTTCCAAGTACTGCAGTCTAGTAGGGAGATGGATTGACATGCACACACACAAACACCCACCTGAAAGAGAAAACAGAAGGAAATTTGTAATGGATAGAGGTACAAGGGACATCTATGCTGGGGGTTCAAAATGTTGTATTCCTACTTGGGTAAGACCCAAAAAGGGTTCCCAAAGAAAACGACATTTGAGTTCAACACTTTGTTAGATATTGCCCATTTCTCCTTCAAAATATGTTGTCCACCCTGTCCATGCTGCTCTGCACCCTGGGAGGCTGACCCCTATGGATTGTCTCAGTGGGCACCGGTGCCCTCTGATTGAAGCTGGGGTTTGGACAATGCGCAGCTTTGCAATGCCTTGTTTTGGCATTGTGTGGATTCTTCTACCAGGGGACAATTTCTGTCGGGTGGCCCCTTCTCTCCAGTCCTGGAAAGAACTCCTTTCCCGGACCCCTTCAGAGCTAAGTGTGGGAGCAGCTCCTGCTGTTGCTAGTCTCCAGGCTTCACCAACTTTCCTTGGTTTCCCTTAACCCTACCCACACATGTGAGCTGATTCTTTACTCAATTCACCTCGATAATTCATTTAGAACGTGCCATCTGTCTCCTGCTGGGACCGTAGGGTACACCCTTGAAGAAATCTTAATATCTATATAATACACTGCTTGCGAATATGGACTTTGGAGTCAAACAAAACTCTATTTGAATCCTGGTTTCAGTACATACAGATCCCTGTAGGAACTTGGGCTACTTCCTTAACCTCTTTAAAACACAATTTCCATGTCTATATAATGAGCATAAGGATGTCTACTGCATAGATGTTACAAAGATTAAATGAGATAATATGTGAAAAATGCTAAGTACTCAATAAGTGGCAGCTCCTGCTAGTATCCTGATTGCCATGTGGGAAACGTGGCCAAGTTAAGCTGCAAATGCAGGGAGCTGTGAAAACGCATGCAGGCCTGGAACCACTGGTGGGGAGGACAAGGCTATTAGTGCAGGAAACCCTTCCAGGCACCCAGCAAGATGACACCGCAACCCCCCTGGCTCCCTTGGAACTGTTGTAAGACTTTCAAAATAATAACAGAAAAGAAAAAAATCATTTGCCTTTCTTCTTGTTATCAGTGTGAGACTCCAGAACTCATCTTCCCAGCATCCTGCTTCTTGCGCCCTCCGCGAGAGTCACGGCATGCAAGAGTTGCAGCATGCAAGTGTTCTTGTGTGCACGCTCTGTGACTGTGGAACGAGTGCGCCGCCTGTCCTCAGAGCACGGTGGAAGGAAGAGCAGGCTCTGTCTAGGCCAGGGCTCAGCTTCTCCTCAGGGCTACCGAGGGCAAGGTCACCCAGGGCAAAAGGACAGTTTAGGTTGCAGCCAGAAAGAAGAGAGGGCACCACTAGCCCTTCTGCTGGTAGCTGCAGGGAGACAAAGGCGGGCTTTAATTTGTCTCTCGTCTTCCATTTCAGTTTTCCTTCCTGCCCACTGAAACTGGCTTTGTTAAAACTATGAATTAATTGCCAGCGTTCATATGTCTATTCACTTATTCATCCATTCACTTCTTCGTTTTCCATTCATTCTTTCATTCATCCTTCCGACCATCCATGTATTGATTCATTCATTCATCAGTTCCCTCACTAATTCAAGGAGTCATCCATTTATTCATTCACTTATTCATTCATTCACCCATCGAAATAGCATTCATTGAGCCCCTCTTTACTACCATACATCAGGCATGGCACAGGCTGTGTGGACAATACGAATATCACCACTACATATACTACAGACTCCCCAACACCTAGAAAGGCTGTCGGGGATTGCCAAGATGTGAATAAACAACCCACAAAGAAGGAGCAGGATCTGAAAATGCATGGCATCACAAAAGGGTGTGGCTGGCCAGCACAGAGGTGAAGAGTTTACTTCCGCAGCAGCACAGACTCTGTGGGGACCTGGGGTTAGGGTAGGGTGGAGGCTCGTTGTGTGAGTGCCAGGCCAAGGAGTTTGGCCTGATTCTGTGGGCACCAGGCCACCCACTGGTTTTTCATGAGGGCAATGGGATGTTCAATTTTTTTAGGAAGACATTCTTCCAGTAAAGGACAGACTAGAGTCAGGCAGACCAGATGGAAGGTTTAGGCTGAGCCATCGGGATGAAGGTGAAGAGTGTTTGCAAATGTTCTAGGAAGGTTTGACGAGTCGTGTCTGTAAATCCCATGTAAATAAAACCAAGTTTGGGCGGAAAGTACCTTTACCTTGTGTTTTCCTTTCCCAGAGTGCACTGGAGCCATTATCCAAACAAGAACATTAACTACTGCGTGGGCCCTTAAACGTCAGAGACCAGGACAACTCCCTTAGGCAACAGCCCATGATTATCTGTAGCCCTGAGAGCAATGAAGTCTTGGGCTTAAAGAGATCTTTCTCGCTAGTGCCTGATAGAATCTTCAAGACGCTCTCATTTTACAAACAAGAAACACTCAGCGAGGCCCACAAAGGTTAAGTAATTTCTCAAGGTCAGATGGCTTAAAAGTGACAAAGCTTTGTGTAGAACGAAGACCCCAGCCTTTCTGCAACATCCTTATGTGTATACAGTTGTGTACACATCCTTATGTGTCGACAGTTGTATACACAAGAAGACTGCAGCTGAGATAAAAATTATCGATAGGGTATGCAAAAAAAATAAATTGCTGTGTAAGAGCCATTTTTCCATAAAATGCCTTTCATGTTGCTCTAAAGTTTATTTAATGGTTACAAACTTGAATTTATGAATATATACATCTATATATTCACTACTATGTGTGTGTGTGTGTGTGTGTGTGTGTGTGTGTGTCACAAGTGAGCTATATTGTCATGTTATCAGAGAAGTCAAAAAGGGGAAATCTAAAGTCCTTCCTGGTGGTGATCTCCTACTTCTGGGACTTCTGGGAACTTGTAGCATAAATCAAAGGAACTCTGACAGAGCCTGTGTAACAATCCCATATAACTCAAGGATTCTGGAAGCTCCCTCCTTCCCCCTGGCTTTCCTGCTTCCAGGATTGTTCCCCTAACGTCCGGCCTGCTTCGGCTTCTTGCTCACCCCCTCCACACACTGCTCAGTTCTGCATGTTTCCTCTGACTGCCCCTTCCCCAGCCTCCCACCAGCCAAGTGCCCTGGACCAGAGACCACAAACTGGCCAACTGAGAATCCAATATGGCCCACAACATGGTGTTTGGCCTACACCAGATTTAAAAATTTTGAATTGGTTCTCAACATTTAGAAATTAGAAAACTTCACATTTTTTTTTAAAAAAACAACTTAGATTTCTGTCTTCTCTTGAAACATTGGAAGATCTGCCAAGACAGGGCCTGCATTCCCACAGGGTAATAGTTGGCCATGTGCTATTTAGGTCACCACGGTTCTTACCCTCTGTGTATTTCACTCATTTATATAACTTGACTGACTTTGAAGGCATTTGAGTTTGAGATCCCTGAAGTAGACAATCCTTAGTCTGTGTGAATTGAAGCACTTGACACTTCAGGTATTTCTGAAGAATGCAAGAGATTTATTATGTATTATTTTGTGATTTAACTGTTACACAAATGAATTTGACTCAGATATAAACACATGAATCAAAGAACATGAGAACTTCCAAATAGCAGAACATTTTTTTCTCCAGCCTTATTGAGGCATAAATGACAAATTAAAATCGCCTATATTCAAGATGTACAATGTGGTGTTTTGATATACATATATATTGTGAAATGTTTACCACGACTGAGCTAATTAACATCTCATCTCACATAGTGACCATTTTTTTGTGGTGAGAATACTAAAGATGTACTTGCTTAGCAAATTTAAAATATATAATATATTATTATTAACTATAGTCACCATGCTATACATTAGGTCTCTAAAACTTAATTATCTTATTACTGAAAATTTATACCCTTTGGCTATCCACATAGTAAAATATTTTTAAACAATTTTTAAATTCTAATTTTGTACTCTAGATCAGTGGTCCCAACTTTTTTGGCACCCGGGACTGTTTTCATGGAAGATAATTTCTCTATGGATGGGGGTGGGGGTTGGCGGAACTCAGGCAGTGATGCAAGCGGTGGGGAGCAGAATACAGATGAAGCTTCACTCACTTGCATCCCCCCTTCCTAAGTTTCAGAGGAGACAATTTTTCCACAAACGGGGGTGGCGGTGTGGGGGTACGGTATGCGAGAGAGCTCTGTGGCCCAGTCCTTACCAGATTGCAGACCAGTACCAGTCCGCAGCCTGGAGATTGGGTACCACAGCTCTAGATCATTCTGTTAGGTGTCAGTGCTATATGCAGTCTTTACTTTTAAAAATAATTTTTTATAAAAGTAATGTATTTATCCAAGTCCCTCTTTGTGAGATATTTAGGATCTTGGCAGTTTGGAGTTACTTTGAACAGTATTTCAAAGAACATTGTAGAAGCAGCATTGGTGAGCCACTCAGTATGCAAAAACCTAAAGCTTTTGATGTCCATATTGATGTTGGTGCTAAATTTCAGTGTGCAGAGGCTCAGCTTACACAACGTGAGATTGTGCTTTCAGGATAGATGCTCTTGGAGCCAGAAACCTTACAAGTAATGCTTCATTGAGTAAAGGTGTAAAATTTTAACGTGCATCTGCACACTAGAGAGAATTTAATATGGAGATGTATTGGTTCCAGTACTTGGGTTCAGAAAACAAATTGCAGATGTTCAGAATCAAAGAAATGTGATTCAGCGACAGCTTGTCTGTGTGTGTGTTTAATTGTGTGTGTGCATGTGTGTGTGTGTGTGCGTGTGTGTTTGGACAAGAAGGTCAATGGTGTAACAAGGCTACTGACAGAATTCCCTCGGAATCTCAGGTTCATTTCACAGGCCAGCAAGAAGAATAAGGGCGGCAGCCAGGTCCCTTCCATTCCGTGAGATCACTGCAAAGTGCTGTGCGCAATTCTGGGTGCCCCACTCTGGAGATACAGCACGCTACAGCATATTCAGAGGAAAGGGGCCAGCAGGGTGAGGGCTGTGGGTGATGCTGAAAGAACTGAGAGGGTCTGATCCTAGGAGAGGACACTGGGGGCAGGTGGTACAAGAACTGTCAACCACCTAAAGGGCTGTCGGTGAAATCTATCCTGTGTTCCCCAAACTCAGAACTGACACAAATGAACGGAAGCCACAGGCTGACAGATTTCAGCTGAGTCTAAGAAAGAACTAACAGAGCTATCAATAAACAAAATAGAAGTCTCCAGAAGGAACACAGAAAACCGTTAGCAATGTTTATGTCCAAGAAGTAGGATCAGAGGGCGCACCATTTGAAATTACCCTTGTGTATCATTTGAAAATATTTTTAAGCCACATGCATGAATGACATTTACGATGAAGAAACTAATTTAATCATGTGACACAAGAGGAAAAAACGCATGTCATATTTATCAGGTGAGATATTTCGATTGCCATTCTGGCTAATTACAGAACAAGCAAAAGAAATCATTTAACGGGAGGATATGGTTGCTCCCCGAACGGAAAGACAGGCTGAGGAAGGCCTGGAGTCCCCGGGCTGTTTGGGGCCCTCATGGGTGGTCCTTCATTGCCGTGATGTGGCTCTATCAGTTTTCTATCTTTGCGTCACTGGGCTCCAGATTTACCATGCCATGAGACACAAACTAATTGGCCTAATTTGGGATCATATGGCCACACTCTCACTAACAGCCCCTGAAATGGGGGTAGGATTTTCCCCAAAGGAAACTTGGGGTGCTGTTCCCAAAAGAAGGAGGAAGGGATGCTGAGCAGGCCCAACCAAGATATCTACCACATCAGTTATAAGAAGTGGAATAAGCTAGCTCGGAAGATAGTGAGGTCCCCATCCCTGGAGGTATTCCAGGCAGACTGGTGAGCGCCCGATGATAAGTTTGTAAAGAGATTCGGCATCCAATGAGGCTTGGATTATACCACATCGAGATCCCTCTCAACTCTGAGATTTATGGTTCTATGATTTGTGGAAAATGCTACCTTTTAAACAGGACAGCAGGGACCATGCTTTCATAGCCAATGTACTTTTGAGATCCCCTTACACCCAGAGTCAACCAGGGTACAATTATGTTCTCACCAGGCCCTTGTTTCTCGTCTCTCTTTTCTTCCTCTCTCTTGCAGTCTGTTCTCCTTGTACTTCTGACACTTCCCGTTAGATGGTCATGAGGGCTCAAAAATAATGCAGTAGTTAACAAGGCCTGTCTCTGGGGCCAGACTTCACATTGGCTCAGGATTCAGCCCTTACGACCGACGTGACCTTGAAAAAAATGACTCAGCTTCTCTGGGCCTAGATTTCCTCATCTGTGTTATCTGGAGACAATATTAATAATAGTACCTACCTCATGAGGCGGTTGAGAATATTAAGTAATACATCTAAAATGATTGTTAGAGGGTCTGCTGGGGAAAAAGGGCTCAAAAACATCCTCAAGAACATAATTATTATTATTAAAAGAAGTAGCTCTCAGAAGTATTTGCCAAAAGTAACTTGGAAACACCTTGTGCTCCACAGGGAAGGGCCCAAATTCCTGTTTATCTTCTAAAGTCTTGCCCCTAGCAAAGATCTTGGTACATGTGGGTGCTTTATAAATGTCTATAAGTAAGAAAGCTGAAGAATAAATGTACCAACTAACAAAGGTCGAACGGTAAGAGATATTTCTGTCACCAGCTTCTACTGAGGTTCCAGAGGAAGAAAAGGAAGGCTGGGAGAGGAGGAAAAACCCTCTCCAAGGGAAGAACAGCTGATAGAATTAGTCAAAGAGTGATTCATGGACAGAATACGCCCAAAAGGAGAAGTCCCCGGGACCACCCCACAACTCGGTGGTGGTGGAAACTTCGAGGATTACCAAGAGGAATGGCCCCAGTGGACCGTTTTGTACTGATTTGGGTTTCAGGGTTGAGAGAACACGATGGAAGTTTTCAGAGTGAGACACTTGGGTGATCTATTTTGGAGGAATTATCTGGAGAAAAGAAAATGAGAACTGCGGGTAACCTTTGTGTGATAGCGTTAGATAGGAAAGAGGTGATTCTGGGACATTCTCATAGCCTGATTTTTCAGGCCCGGTGCACTGTGGGGTCCCGTGCGAATTACTGTTGGAAATTTAACAGCGTGATGATGTGCGAGATAGACTAGCAAAGGAAGCAAAGTATTCATAGTGAAGAGAATGTGTTCTATACGGGAGGGGATTGTTAAGGCAAACTTTTTATTAAGATATAGCAGACATAGAGGAAAGTGCATGAATCAGAAATGTACAACTCCCTGAATTTTCGAAATATGAACATGTCCACGTTGCTGGCACCAAGACATGGAAGTGAGTTTTCAATGTAAATGTATATGAGACCCACCTGGAGTACTCGGCAGAAAACCAGATGTCCTGGCCCCTTTGCCAGAGATTCTGATTCAGTAGGTCTAGCATATGGCCCAGGAATCTGCATTCCTACCTGCACCACTGGACTCCAGTGCGGATGGCCCATGGACCACTGTCTGAGAAATACTGACCTTTTGGATGAGAATAAGCTTTAGAGTCATGTAGACTTGGACTTGGAATCCCACCTTCTTGAGTGAGTAACTTGATCTCACAAGGAAAGTGGGAGCAATGGTACTTCCTTATAGGTTTGCTTTGAGGATTAAATGAGAAATACACGTAAATCCACAAAAACTGCTTGGCATGGTGTTGGGCACTCAGTAAATGTAGCAAAGCGAACATGCCCACAAAGAAGACAGGGCTCTGTTCCCAGGTCTCTGTGCCCAGCACCTGGTCCAGAGCTGCACCACACAGGCTAAGGCGATGGTCCCCAACCCCAGGGCTGTGGTCCGTGGCCAGTTAGGAACCAGGCTGCACAGCGGGCTAGTGAGCAAAGCTTCATCTTTCCTTACAACCGCTCCCCAACGCTCACGTCACTACGTAAGCTCCGACCCCTGTCAGATCAGTCGTGGCATTAGATTCTCACAGGAGCATGAACCCTATGGTGAACTACACATGCGAGAGATCTAGGTTTCACCCTCCTTATGAGAATCTAATGCCTGATGATCTGAGGTGGGGCTGAGGCTGTGATGCTAGCACTGGGGAGCGGCTGCAAATACGGATTATCATTAGCAGAGAGGTCTGACTGCACAATAAATATATTGTGCTTGAATCATTCCAGAAGGCACTCCCCCACCCCACCCCCCATCCATGGAAAAATTGTCTTCCATGAAATGGGTCCCTGGTGCCAAAGGGGACTGCTGGGCTAAGGGAGTTAGCAACACAGATCTGGTGGGCAGAAACCCTGGGATGTGAGTTTGAATCCTGGCTTTGCAACTTACTAGCTGTGTAACCTTGAACAGGTTACTTAACTGTTCTCTCAGTTTCCTCATCCGCAAAGTGGGGATAATAATGCCGACTTCACAGGGTGACTGTGAAGATGAAATGAGAGATCAAGGAAAGAAACCCCTGAGCCCTGACCCCATGGCCTGTCCCCGGAAAAAAGCACAGTAACAGTTGGCGACTCCATAGCTGAAGGTGAGAACATTCCAACCTGGGCAATGAAAATGTCCTCCTCAGAGGCATTCTAAGGAGGAAACAAGCCCCACTCTCGGAGAACATTAGCTGACTACTTAGAGCGCTGCAATACACAGGCTAAGAATTAGATGTTTGTTACTAGGCCAAGTGCCACTGCCATGATTATGGGCCAGGTGAGACTGTCTTCTTCAGGTGTTTATACCTTTCAAGGGGTTGCAGGCAGGAATGGATTGAGGGTGGAGGTTTTGCTCTGCAGCTGAAACCTCTTATTTAACTTTGCCAAACACCAAACACAGAGGACAGAATTTGAATTGTTGAAGAGGGTTGGGGCCATTGGGCTATTTCTAACCACACTTCCTGGTGCTCACATCAGGGTGGGGCGCACTATGAATCCAGCCCTGACTTTGAAGATTGGTTTTTAGGGGTCACCCCCATTAAATTATATTGATCAATTCCCCAAGAGATGGAGTATAGACAGAATACTAGATTGTGGTTTACTGTCTCCTGCATAAGGCAGCCTGGGGCCATGCCTTAGAATCAGAGGTTCCAGTTCTGCTACTGATAAATCAGATAGCCTCAAGCAATTCATTTTAACCACGTTTCTTGAACACTTTTGTGAGTTCAGCTCTGGGGTAGGCACTGGGAAGTACAAACCAAAGTACAAGTTCCTCATTATTGATAGCAGGGCCTTCATGCACAGTTGTGCAGGTTGGAAACTGCCCAAGGCCATTCATCCAAGAGTGAGAGTAGGGGCTGAAGTCCAATCTACACACTAGTCATGTAGAACAGGCCCCCATCCTCCTTCTACTGACTTGCACAAAGATGCCATATAAGCTAGTGGTAACTTTCTTCAGGAGGTCCTGTCTGTCTACCAACACAGAAATAGAAATAAAGATTGCATTTCCTCATAACATGAAAACGAATAATTCTATTTTCTCATGTGGAGAGGGGCTTAGAAAAACAAATGGGAGAATAGAGATGAAAACACTTTTTGACAACATATAACAGAGAATACAGGTCTAATGATAGCACAGTGTAATCATCTCCTATTGCAAGCTAGCTGTGTGACCTTGGGGAAGTCACTTTACTTCACTGGGCTTCATTTTCTTCTTGTATAAAATGAGCGAGAGGGATGAGAACAGGGAATATCAAATTTTAGCGTTTGTAAGAATCACTTGAGGATCCCCTTGCCCATGGTCCAGAGAACCTAATTGAGTAGGATTAAGAATCTGTATTTTGGCCGGGCACGGTGGCTCACGCCTGTAATCCTAGCACTCTGGGAGGCTGAGGCGGGCAGATTGTTTGAGCTCAGGAGTTCGAGACCAGCCTGAGCAAGAGCGAGACCCCGTCTCTACTAAAAATAGAAAAAAATTAATCAGACAACTAAAAATATATAGAAAAAATTAGCCGGGCATGGTGGCGCATGCTTGTAGTCCCAGCTACTCGGGAGGCTGAGGCAGAAGGATTGCTTGAGCTCAGGAGTTTGAGGTTGCTGTGAGCTAGGATGATGCCCCGGCACTCTAGCCTGGGCAACACAGTGGGACTCTGTCTCAAAAAAAAAAAAAAAAAAAAAGTGTATTTTAAGCCAATATCTCAGATAATTCTGATGCCCATGGTCAGCAGATCCAGTGGATAAACATTGGCCCCTTCCAGATCCAACCTTCTCTGAGCCTGTCTTCCACCGTGCTATAGCAGACAGAAGTCTTGCTGCGTGTGCGGTGACAGGAAAAATAGGGCATAAAGTCATGGTCCCTAACCTGAATGTAATGACCTTACAGAAGGGCTTGGCAGCAGGGCCCGTGTGTTCCTGTTCCCAGGCTGAACTGGCTGGCTGTGGACACTCACCAGTTACACACTCAGGCTCCTGGGAATATGGTCACTTTGCCTGAACTGACACCACTCATTATCCCAAGTGAAAATCAGGGCCAGTTGGTGCTAACGGGTTCCCCCTTGGTCTTTCTGAAAGTAAAAGTCAGTAAATGTCAAAACAAGCCTCTGGCCACCCTGGAAATTCTCAGTCATCAGTAGGTATAAACATCATTGGTCAGGATTTGCTGATTGTGCATTAGCCTACTTAGTTAGTGATCCCTCCTCCCTTCACTTGCTCCTCAAATATCTACAAAGCCCCGATGTTCCACTGGGCACTGGGCAAGGGTCTGGGATGCAGAAATGAATAATGGGATAGGGTATTGCTAAGCACATCCAAACATACCCACCAATGTATAAACTATTGCCTGAAAACCAGGCAGTTTTTCATGCTGGAAGGCTATTTCAGCATAGTAGCTTCCGACTGTGCCAACTGACATCTTAGACAATGGCCTGTGACCCAGGAAAAACAAGCCCACTAAGGTAACTGGAAACATCCAAAGGGGAAAAAAAGTCAATAACTTAACAAAAATGCAACATAGTTCCCCTGCCTCGGCCAGCATTGTGTTTCCCAGACGTAAGTGAGAGCATTTTGTCACCACTCGCATACATTTCCCTCTTCTATTCCAACCGAAGTTTCACCCTTACCGTCTGTAGGTTCGTCTGCAAAGCCCAGTGTGGTCAACAGTGGTTGGAACAGGAACCTCAGAGACTGGATCGCTTGGTCTGTGACTGTCAGATCTCAACCACAATGTCGGTCCAAGCCCAGGCAGGATTTCTGTGCCCTAGATTTCTAATTGCAAGTTGAGAATCCCAATCTGAAAATCCGAAATCCGAAAGGCGCCAAAATCTGTAACATTTTTAGCACTGACGTGATGCTATAAGAGGAAAATTCCACACCTGACCTCATGTGACGGGTTGCAGTCAAAATGCAGATCCATGATGCACTGTTTATTCAGCATCACCAAGGGGAAGAAAGACTCTCCCCGCTCCCTTCAGCTCTTACATATCTTTTCTGAGCACACCTACAAAGGGTAATAAAATGGCGCTTGTGCAGGCCAGGCTGGCCAACGGCCGACTCCCCATAATGCAAAGAAACTTCTAGGACAAAAACCATTGTTGATGAGGCAGATGATTCTAGAGGGAACATTTTTTAAAAAACCATCCAGCAGCATGCCTCCTTATCCCTAGAGGACCCACTTCCTGGTCCCTCAGCTGCTTCTGATATTTCTTCTCATCTAAAAAAATAAAATACTGTGTACAGTAACCTTTTAATCAAAAGCAGCATTGTAGGAGACTGAAAGCCCGCTCTTGTCTGTTCTTGGTGTTGTTTCCCAGCTGACTCAGGTGATGACACTGTGTGGCTTAGCTACCTTGAACATATTGTTTTTTCACTGTATTAACGGTATGCCATCTTTTTTACTGTGAAGTACTTATGTGTAAATCAGTGTAAAATCAGTGTAAGAAATGGTTGCTTGTCGTTAGCATATAAATTCAGAGTCAGGAATGATGGTGATGCCACCAACCACAGATTGTCCATATGGGTGGAGGAGGTAGTGACATCTTTGCTTTCTGAGGTTTTAGTGTACACAAACTTTGTTCCATGCACAAAATTATTTAGAATATTGTATAAAATCACCTTTAGGCTATATGTTTAAGGTATATATGACACATAAATGAATTTCGACTGGGCATGGTGGCTCACTCCTGTAATCCTAGCACTCTGGGAGGCTGACGCAGGAGGATGGCTTGAGGTCAGGAGTTTGAGACCAGCCTGAGCAAGAGCGAGACCGTGTCTCTAGTAAAAATAGAAAAAATAGCCAGACGACTAAAAATATTAATAGAAAAAAATAGCCGGGCATGGTGGTGCAAGCCTGTAGTCCCAGCTATTCAGAAGGCTGAGGTAGGAAGATCACTTGAGCCCAGGAGTTTGAGGTTGCTATGAGCTAGGCTGACACCATGGCCCTCTAGCCTGGGCAACAGAGTGAGACTCTGTCTCAAAAAAAAAAAAAAATGAATTTCATGTTCAGACTTAGGTTCTATGCCCCAAATATCTCATTATGTATATGCAAATATTCCAAAATCTGAAAACATCTGAAATCCAAAACACTTCTGGCTCCAAGAAGATATTCCTCCTGTATTTGTAAAACAAACTTTTAGGTTCTCAAACTCCTCTTCCACTGGTGAGAGGGACAGGAGAATGAAGTGCATTCTCCCTTCTATTCCACGCAGGGATGGGCATGGGAGAAGTAACTTAGCGCTAATACTTAGTCAACACCGACTGCATGCCAAGGTCTTCCTTTTTGTTCTTCACAATAGCTTTGTAAAGTAGGGATCCTTGTCCTCGTTTCACAAATAAAGAAATTGCAGCCTTGGCAGATTTGTCCAATTTGCCCAAATTTACACACCCAATGATAAAAGAGCCATTGCTTTAACAGCTAACATTGTCTAGTACTTTCCATGAGTTAGGCCTGTGCTAAGCACTTTTATGGACATTTTTTCATTTATTTTTTGAACAACCCTGTAAAGTGGATAATACTGTTATCCCTACTCTACAGTTGAGAAAACTGAGATTTAGAGAAGTAATTAACTTATCCTGGGCCACATAGCCAATAAGTTTGGAGGAGGGAGTTGAACTTTAGTCACGGAAATACAACTCAGGTACTCTATTTAGACTGTTTTGGCAAGATGGTCCAAAAAAAAAATAAAAACCCAAAACCAAAAACAAACAAACCATAAAAACACCTTTGTCCTTACTTTGTCGGGGAACAAATTTATTTGGATAACAAAGTAGAGAGAAAAAGTGTGTCCCCACTGAGTACAAGGCTATACTGAAGAAAATAAAAGATGTTGGATTTGGTCTTCACCCAAATTGTCTAGTAAGGAAAACAGATGTTAAACAAGTACATAGTTCTAACAGCTGTGATATAATTGCTCGTATATAAACAAGCAAATCCTGAAAGAGTCCCAAAGAAGGATTGCTGATATCCAATGGAAGAAACTGAAAGGTGTCACTAAAAGAGGACATTTTAGTTGACATTTACTATTATTTTCTTGTTTTAAAGTGAGCAGAGAGCATGTCCCCAGTGCCCATCCTCCACTGTGTTGCAGCTCTGAGCTCAGGTTGGCACTGATCCAACCCCTAGGTCCAGCTTTCGGCTACAAACCAGGAAGAACCCCTCCTCGTCATCTTGGTTTAAGGATGAGCACATGATCTGAGTTGGTCTAACCAAAGTGAAGGCTTGATGATTTTGAGCTGAGAAGACTCTTCTTCTTTCTTTCCTGGGTGACACATATCCATGAGGCCTGGAACCACTGCCACATTTTTGCTACCAGGGAAGCCAGCGTAAAGACAAAGCCAAAGCAAGGAGAGCAGCTTGGCCAAAAGAACTCCAGAGAACTGGAGCTGGAACCCAGGCCTGAAGCCCACACCACTTTGGGACATTTTCAACAATGATCCAGTGAATTTCTTCACTACTTTAGCCATTTGGAGTCGGTTTTTCTGTTATTTGTCACCCAAAGCATCCCAACTGATCCAAAGACTATTTTTGAAAATGTGTGAAGATATCAGTAAAATGTTTTACTCTTGATATAATCAGGATCATCTATCAGTTGGGGTCTTCTGGTTTCAAGAGACAGAAAAACTAACCCCAACAAACTTAAGCAAAAAATGGAATTTATCAGCTCAAGAACATAGAAAGGGAATAAACTGGGCTCAGGCATACCTGACTACAGGAATCAGACAAAATCACCAGAACTCAGCTTCTTTCCATGTCTCTGCTCACCTCTTCTCCTTCACATGTGGGCCTTCTTCTCAGACATGATCTCATTGCCCAGTTACTGTCTAGATCTTACGACCTCTCACGTACAAGATCAAGGGGAAAGAGCAGCTTCATCTTCACAGTAACCAAGAAAACCCCAGGGGTTTTCTGACAGGGCCTTGGCTCGAGCCCTGTTCCTGCTGCTAACCACTGTGGCCAGGAGAATGGGCTTCCCCAGGTGACTTGGACCTCACTCCCATGACTCTCCCCTGGGACCAACGTAGAGGTCAGCTTCATGCAAGGCACATGTCTGAAAGTGGGGGCAGGTATTTCCCCAAAAACTAAATCCGGCAACATAGAAATAGGCAACAAAACAACAGATGTACCCTACAGCTCTCTTGAAAATGCTTCTCAGTCAACATTCCTAATATAATGTGGATTTGCAACAGGTGGGTTAAACAGAAAATTTTGTTTATCATGGTTAAGAATTCCTTTCCTGGGTTTGTCAGCCTAAATCCAGCAATCATTTCTGTGAGGTTTTTGTTCTTTCATGAGTGCATTCATTCTTTCAACTAATATTTTCTGAGCAATAATGAAGACAATGAAAACGGTTATCACACTTACTAAACACATATGTAATAGGTTATCTCATTCAATCTTTACCACTAACTCATCAGTTCTCAAGCAGGGCTGACTTTGCTCCCCACAGGGCATTTGGCAATGTCTGGAGATAGTGTGGTTGTCACAGTCGGGGGTGCTCCTGGCATCTAGTGGGTAGAGGCCTCAAATGCTGCTGAACACCCTCAATGCACAGGACAGCCCCTCACTGAAAAGAATTATCCAGCAAAACACCGGTACCACAGCTGTTGAGAAATCCTACACAGGCTCATGATGCCATCCTCATTTTTTTTTTTTTTTTTGAGACAGAGTCTGGCTCTGTTGCCCTGGCTAGAGTGCTGTGGCGTCAGCCTAGCTCACAGCAACCTCAAACTCCTGGACTCAAGTGATCCTCCTGCCTCAGCCTTCCGAGTAGCTGGGACTACAGGCATGTGCCACCATGCCCGGCTAATTTTTTCTATGTGTATTTGTTTAGTTGTCCAGCTAATTTCTTTAGATTTTTAGTATAGATGGGATCTCACTCTTGCTCAGGCTGATCTCGAACTCCTGACCTTGAGTGATCCACCCGCCTCGGCCTCCCAGAGTGCTAGGATTACAGGCGTGAGCCACCATGTCCAGCCTAGAGTCCAATTTTTTTTTAAAAAAATATGGCTGTCCAATTGTTCTAACTTCATTTGCTGAAAAGATTATACTTTTCACATTGAATGTGTAAAACCAGTTGGCAACTTATGTAAAATTAGTTTTCCATAGACATACGAATTTATTTGTGGAATCTCAATGCTATTCAAATTGTCTATATATCTATTATTGTACCAGTGCCACCCTATTTTGATTATGGTAGCCTTTTAGTAAGTTTTGAAATTATGACATATGACTCCTCCAATTTTGTTTTTTCAAGATTGTTTTGGCTGTTCTCAATCTCTTGTAATTCCATGTGAATCAGCTTGGCAATTTTTTGAAAAATTCATTTGGGATGCTAACACGTATTATACTGAATCTGCGTATCAATTTTAGCGGTACTTATATCTTAAAAATATTGTCTTGCAATCTACATGGAATATTTTTTTCATTTATTTAGCTATTATTTAATTTGTTTCAAAAATGTTTTACAGATTTTAGAGTATAAATTTTGCTCTTCTTTTGTTAAATATATCCCTATTTTATTCTTTTTCATGCTATTATAAGTAGAATTGTTTTCTTAATTTAATTTTCAGATTGTTCTTTGCAAGTATATAAAAATGCAATTAATTTTTGTGTATCTGTCTCATATCCTGCAAACTACTGAGCTTTTTTTATCACTTCTAATTTTTTAGTGGATTCTTTAGGATTTTCTGTATTCAAAATTATATCATTTTTTTTTAAATTTCAAAATATTAAGGGGGAACAAATGTTTTAGGTTACATGGATCATTTTTGTAATGCTTGAGTTCCTGCTATAGATGTGCCCATCACCCAAATAGTGTTCATAGTAGCCATTAGGTTGGTTTATTTCCCTCCTCTGTTCCCTTTCACCCCTGGATGATTTCCACTGAATTTTACTTTCCTCTGTGCGCATGTCTGGTCATCATTTATTTTCACTTTTATAGTGAGTATGGATGGTATTTCTTTTTCCATTGTTGCAATACTTCATTTAGAACAATGATCTCCAGTTCCATCCTGATTGTTGCAAAAGGTATTATTTCATCTTTGTCTTATTGCTGAGTAGTACTCCATGGCATACATATACCACATTTTATTAATCAACTCATGAATTAATGGACACTTGGGTTGATTCCACATTTTTGCAATTGCGAATTGTGCTACAATGAACATTTGAGTGCAGGTGTCTTTTTGATGAAAAATCTTTTTCTTTGGGTAAATACCCAGTAGTGGCATTGTTGGATTCAATGGTAGATCTTCTTTTAGTTCTTTGAGGAATCTCCATATTGTTTTCCATACGGGTTGTACTAATTTGCAGTCCTATCAACAGTGTACAAGTGTTCCTTTCTCTCTGTGTCCACACCAGCTTCTATTGTTTTTGGTCTTTTCAATAAAAGCCATTCTAAGTGGGCTAATGTGATACCTCATTGTGGTTTTAATTTTCATTTGCTTGGTGAGTAGTGACATTGAGGATTTTTTCAACTTTATTGGCCATTTGTCTTTCTTCTTTTGAGAAACTTCTGTTGATGTCTTTTGCCCACTTTTTGTTTCTTTTTTTTTTTCAGCATATTATGGGGGTCAGATGTTTAGGTTACGTATGTTGCCCTTGTCCTCCCCACCCCAAGTCTGAGTTTCAAGTGTGTCCATCCTCGGATGGTGCGCATTCCACTCTTTGCGTATGCATATACCCATCCACTCCTCCTCCCCCCCCCGCCCCGCTCACCCCTGCCCAACATCCAGTAGATGTTATTCTTATATGTGCACTTATGTGTTGATCAATTAATACTAATTTGATGGTGAGTACATGTGGTGCTTGTTTTTCCATTCTTGGGATACTTCACTTAGTAGAATGTGTTCCAGCTTTGTCCGGGAGTGTACAAGAGGTGCTATATCACCATTGTTTCTTAAAGCTGAATAGTACTCCATGGCATACATATACCACATTTTATTAATCCACTTGTGTATTGATGGACACTTGGGTTGTTTCCACATTTTGCAATTGTGAATTGTGCTGCTATAAACATTGGGTGCAGGTGTCTTTTTCATAGAGTGACTTTTGTTCTTTTGGGTAGATGCCCAGTAATGGGATTGCTTGATCAAATGGAAGCTCTACTTGTATCTCTTTAAGGTATCTGCATATTGCTTTCCACAGAGGTTGCACTAGTTTACAGTCCCACCAGCAGTGTATGAGTGTCCCTATCTCTCTGCATCCACGCCAACATTTATTGTTTTGGGACTTTTTGATAAAGGCCAGTCTCACTGGAGATAAGTGATATCTCATTGTGGTTTTGATTTGTATTTCCCTGATGATTAGAGATGTTGAGCATTTTTTCATA
>CAUYSK010118591.1:0-17538 GCA_963575035.1 Avahi laniger | reverse complement strand
TACATAGTCAAAATTAAGCACTAAATATTGATTTTGCAAAAAAGTTAAGCCGGGCAGGGTGGCTCACACCTGTAATCCTGGCACTCTGGGAGGCCGAGGTGGGTGGATCATTTGAGCTCAGGAGTTCCAGACCAGCCTGAGCAAGAGCGAGACCCCGTCTCTACTAAAAATAGAAAGAAATTAGCTGGACAATTAAAATATACACACAGAAAAAAAAAATTAGCCGGACATGGTGGCGCATGCCTGTAGTCCCAGCTGCTCACGAGGCTGAGGCAGTAGGATCGCTTGAGCCCGGCAGTTTGAGGTTGCTGTGAGCTAAGCTGACGCCACAGCACTCACTCTAGCCTGGGCAACAGAGTGAGACTCTGTCTCCAAAAAAAAAAAAAAACAAAACCATGTTGCCTTCATCATATATATAGGTATAGGAGTTTTTTGGTTGTTTGTTTTATTTGAACTGTCAACTATTTTCCATTAAAATCCAGATTATTGGTTTATCTTGAGAAGTTACAACATCTGGTCGCACTGGACCCACATTCCTACGTGGCGACTGCTGGCTGTTGCTAAGTAGCGGCATCCTCCATCGGAGGGACCCCCAGCTCTCCAAGCTGCTGTGGCCCCAGCACCCTCCATTGCTTCACCGACCACTCGACTCATTTGCAACATCTCCCCAGGCCTACCTACACCTGCAGGAAGGCACCTACACTTGTGACTCCTGTGCTAGGGTCAGTGTCACAAAGTAAGGATTGTCAAGAGGCCCCTTACCAACTTAGCCCATGTTTTGTGCTATTTTACCCCCACTCCATTTCCCCCCATCTCAATCCTGGGTGCCCACTCATGATGCCTCTGCCCCTTCCAGATTTGCCTTCTGAAATCCCCTCAAGAATTTGGGTTTCTACTTTCCCAGGCCTCCTCTGTCCAGCTCCTGGTCCCATAAAACCCTTGGGAATGTTAGGACTGCCTGTGGATGCAGTTCATAAGAGAAGGCACCGGGGCCCATCCAAGAGTCAGAAACGTTGACCCACAGAAGCCAATTTTAACACGACCTAGGCAGGAGCCAGGCTCTAAGTGGGTGGGGCAGCCTATCCTGGAGATGGGGCTGGAGCAACACTAGGCTGGGACAATGAAGGGAAAGGTTCTATGGTCTTTGAAAAGAAAGAGTGGAGTTTGGATATGGAGTAGGGTTGGGTCAAGGATGTATTTTGCAGATAGTGAATTCTGCCCAGTGCATCCCTTTTGCATGTAGCCTGGTGCTCAACTTAAGAAGGTTGATACTTACCAGATACCTCTGGGCCATGCCCTTAAGCCATTGTTCCCAGGAAAATATTTAGACACACAAGGAGTTGCTTACAATTCTCTGGAAAGCCCTATGCTCTCACATCTATGTGTCATACCTGCTGTTTCTCTTGTACTGATGGCCCTCCATCCCTGCCCAGGCGATAAAACACCTCAGGTCTTGCCTCCTCCAGAGACTGCTTGGGCAAATGAAGTGCCTCTCATCTGTGCTCTCACAGAACCCCGAGGAGAGCTCTCTTCACACCGTCTTACCTGTTCCCTTGTTTCTACTAAGTTAAAAGCTCCTTGAGAACAAGAAGAGGTTCATACTAAATTCTGCATCTCCTACACCTAGCATGTTACAGGTGCTCACAAAATGTCTCTAAATGCTTCTGAAATCATAGATATCTTACAGATGCAAGTTGGTACTAAGGCCCATTCACAGGAGAGTCCCAAGAGAACAGCCACCTCCCTTCTGCAATGCAGAGAGAGCCTGGGTGGCTCACAGTATATGATGATCCCATCAGCATCTTCATCTGCTAGGACTCCCTTTCTAATCATTTTCATTATGTTATTGCAGGTTTCATCAGGGAGATAACGGGAGGGAGGGCAAAGAGACAGCCAGGCCTCCTGAGTTATTGTTCAGGGATGGGAACAAAGTCCTATTAGTCATGGAAATTCAAGAACAGACAAAGGTTTTCAGAATCAGCTGTCATCACTCCTCATCAGTTTCAAAGAGAACATTCAGAGATAGGAATGTGTTGTGGACAGATGGCAGGTGGGAGGAAGGTAGAAGGTTGTTTGTCGTTGCAGAAGTGGGATCCTGCATCCCTGCATTCCGAAGGAGTAGGACCTGACCACAGGGAGCATTCATGGGTCAAAGCTATGGACTGTAGAAAGAGAATGCATGTGCCTGGCTCTGGACCTCTCTTCTCCTCCCAGCTAAGGCCACTTGATTTCCTTCCCTGTGCCCTTAGGAAAATTTAGGGATCCCACAGTCAGAAGCTGTGAACACCAACACAACTGATTATCAGCCTGCTATAACCCTGGGCTCTGACCACAAACTAGGCTTTAGACTTCTCCCAGAATAGAACTCTCAGCTACAACTAAGTTCTGACCTTGGAAATTGAGATCGAATCCTATACCTAATCCCTGCTTTGTGGACCTACCTGATCCTCTAGTCCAGTGGTTTTCAATCCTGCATGCACATGAGAGTCATCTGGGGCTTTTACATATACCAATGCTTGGACTTTACTCCCAAACCAAATGAAGCAGAATCTCTGGGAATGTGACTTGAGTATCAGTATGTTTCAAAGCTCCCCGGAGCATTAATTATCTAATAGTATATAACAGATTACTCTAAAACTCAATGAATTAAAACAATAAATGTGCCGTCTCAGTCTCTGTGAATCGGGAATCCAGGGGTTGTGTAGCTTTGGCTCGGAGTCTCTCATGAGGTTGCAGGCAAGATGGCGGCTGGGGGCTGGAGGATCTCCTTCCAAGGTAGTCCCATCTCACATCTGTTGGCAGGAGGTCTCAGTTACTTGCCACCTGGGCCTTTCCACAGGTTAGCTTGAGCATCCTCACAACATGGCAGCTGGTTTTGCCCAATGCAAGTCATCTAAGAGAAGAGAGCAAGACAGAACCACAATGTCTTTTATGACCTAACCTTATAAGTTACACTTCCTCATTTCTGCAGTATCCTCTCTGTTATATGGGATAGTCCTATTCAAAGCAGAAGGGACTACCCCGGGGCTTGTAACCAGGATGCCAGGCTCTGTGGGGGCTATTTTTGAAGCTGACTACCCTACCAGGTAGCTCTGAAGCACAGACCGGGTCAAGAATCACTGCTTCTAGTCCCTCGGGGGCTGAGGACCTCAATTGTCTTGCTTAGCTCCAAGTGTGAACCTCCTAGGATATTTCCTTTTTAATAGATGTAAAGCTTTCAGCTCCTGGGCTAATGAGCATTTTAGGTGCTATTGAGACAGGGTGGGGATTAAGAGAATCAGGGGCTTTTGGGTCCCTCTCAGATGTGTTCCACACATTACCGCTGACAAAGCCCTTTTCATGCTCCTCTCTCACAGATTCTGAAGCAGACAAGACTTATTAGTGTTTATTCTCGTCACACAACAGCCAGAATGCTTTTGGTCTTTTAACTATAATGAATACTTTCATATATAATTCTTTGTTCCGCTAGCAGATTATTCCCACGAGGTAGATTCTGTAACATGAAAACACTTGTTCGAATCTTTTGTCTTTTTCCTCCTATATTGAAGCTGAAGTACTTTTGCAGTTTTTGTCGTTGTTCCATTTCTTATTGTTTATTTTATTTTTAGCATGTGAATCCAGTCATCACACTCCTGTTCAAAATTGAGCCATGGTCTCCCAATAGTCACAGGGTAAAGTCCCATGTCCTTCTCGTGGCCGATGGGCTGCTGCGTCACTGACCCCTTTCCTGCCCTCCCCAACCCCAGCCTCATGTCACTCCACTTTGCCCCTCAATCACTGCTTCTGGCCACACAGGCTTAACTTCAGCTCCTAAAACATACTAGTCTATTTCCCTCCACAGGGCCTTTGCACAAGCTCTTCCACCAAGTTTGACTCAAATAACGTGTATTTACCCTTCAGGTATCAGCTACAAGTCACTTCCTCCAGAAGATCTTCCCTGATTGCTCCGCCTAAAGGGTTCCCCCATAGTTCCTCATTCTTTCCCATCTTTGCATTTATTACAAATTGTAATAATGTACTCATTTGTGTCATTACTGGTTCACTTCCACAAGACTAGAAGCTCCTTGAGGCCAGAGTTCACATATTTTTGTCTGCTGCCTGTCCCCCAGCCCCCAACACAGAACCTGGCATACAGTAGGTGCTCACAAGATACTTGTTGAATGAATGACTGTGAATAGAAAACCAAGGCCCAGAAACATTTAGAGATGTGCCCGAGGCCACCTGTGCAGACAGCAGGACACTGCCTGGCCCCGATGGCAGAGATGTTACATTCAGAATCCTCTCTCTTTACCTAGGACCCATCCTGTCCCAGGAAGCCCCTCAAGTGGAGAAGCGTCTATACCATCTGCCCTAAAGCTGGCTTCCATGTCTCCCCGCCAAGGTAACAGCCCAGTTTTTGTGGCAGTCCAGCCTTTGTCCCCGCACCGGAAATTGGTGGCTGGGCTCTTGTGCTTTGATAGGGAGGGCTCTTATCGTGGAACCACAGGCCTTCTCTTAAAATGGTCCTGTGAGTTTCCATCTGGCCTTCAGCGATGCTGCCAGACAGCCTGTCCACAAATGTGAAATGCGCTAGCTGTAATTATTTAATGATGCACAAAACCAGCGGGCTGTTTGTTCCATGACCTGCGTTCCTGCCGCTCTCAGGGCAAGTCCGGCACAAGCGAAAGACAGCTCAGCAACAGCCTCTGCAAGCCTTCCCTGCCCCTGGGCACCGGCCCGGGCCCTGTGCTGCTGAGAGTGGCAGGCAGGGCAGGACACTGGGCACTGATGAGGAGCAGAGTGAAGTCAGAGCCCAAGCCCTTGACTAGCTCCTCCAGCTCCAAGTCCCCTCCCATCCAACAGCTGCCTTTGTTGGAGCGGCACCTGACCCATCCGTCTCCTGGGGGCAGGGCAGGGTCTACCTCCTGTCCCCACCAAAATATGCCCATCCCCAGAGCCACTCACACCTTTTTTGCTGCTGCAGAATCCATCAGGAGATCTTTCTCAATGCCCAGGTAGAGGACTCCATAGCCAGATTAATCCCCAAGAGCCATACCAGGACACCACGGAGACTCAAATGTCCTGACCACTGGTCTGTGTCCTCTCTGGTGGGTTTTTTGTGATTCTCCCCATCCCACTGGCTAATCAACCTTCCCTGCCCATCATCTCGCCGTGTCCAACTCCTACTCATCCTTGCCTCCTCTGGGAAGCCCCTCACTCCTGCAGCTGCAGATGATCCATCCCTCAACACCCGCAGCATCTCACTCCACCCTCCCAATGACCCTTAAAACCACCTTTCTGCTTTCTTATCATGATGTTCTTGCACGTACTTAAGCAACTCCTTTCCCTTGACTATTGCATGCATTTCTCTGGCTCATACCTGCCTGTCTGCTCTCTCCAGGGACAGTAGGCCATGCTAGAAAGACCGTTGGCTTTGGTATCCAACAGATGTGAGTTCGTTTTCCCTTTCCTCCTCCTTCCCCTTCCTCCCTGCCTTCCATAAAGATTTCTCAAGACCTCTGTGTGCCAGGCCCCATGTGACACGCTTGCCAGACAATACGCAAAACAGACGCAGACTCTGCCCTCATGGGGTGTAGGGGCAACGGAGTTCTAATCTCCAGCCCAGTGGAGTGTGTGACTTGGGCAAGTTGTTTAATCTCAAAGAGCCTCATTTCCTCATTTACAATACAGTATTGAGTTTTATCCTAATTTTTGTCCTAAGCGTGTTGGAAAAATTAAATGGAGTAACGTACAGAAATTATCTAACACTTAATACGTGCTCAATAAATATAAAATTCCTGCCCATAGTCCTCAAATATAATAGAGATTCAAGGGTATTTGTTGAACGGGAGGAAGGAAGGAAAGGAGGAAAGAATGAGGAAAGTTGATCAGAGAAAACGATCCCCGGATTCCAGCCCTCACTGTGTCTTTTACCTTCCCGTCTGGGTTTTAAAAGGAGATGTTAATTGCCGCCTGGGGGAATCCGCTCCAGATGAAGACACTGGCATCTCGAATTCTTTTCAGGTTATCGCATGTGCAAATCCAGCCGCAGAGCCAGGGCTGGGACCTCTTCCACAGACTAATTACACTTTTTCTTTTAATTCCTCCAGTGGTTTTTAGCGTCCCCAAAACTGTTGCCCCAGGCTCCCCACTGAACTCCCGCCCTTCGTATTTATAACCCGCTAGTCCCTCTCCTTCCTGGCTTCCCAGACAGTGGTGCAGACAAAAAGACCATTTATAACGGCTTTTCTGACAGCTGGACATTATTTAATTACAACTTCTGGCAGCCACATAGTGTGCCGGAGGCTATTTAAAGGACTGGAGGGCAGGAGGAGAGACGGGGAAGGAACGCCAGGGTGGGCAGCGGCCAGAACAGACTGTCGGGGCCCCTGCTCCCGGGGGGGGGGGGGTGCTCCTCAGAGTCTCCGCAGAGGAAGGCAGGGATGAGGTCAGCCCCCCTAGGCCTCTCCTGGGGTGGGGGCGTTGCAGAACCAGCAACATCAAACTGAATAGAATTGTCTTTTATCCAGATCAGCCCCCGTGTTTTAGAGCGAGAAACTGAGTCGTGGAGAGGGAAGAGGACTTGTCCAAAACCACATGGTGACTGGTGCAATTCTAAGGTGTCCCTGATGGGTCCTGAGCCTTCTTGCTGCCCCTGTGAATGAGCAGCACCTGCCCTGCTTAGTCTTCCACGTATCAGCCACATGTTGGCTGGTGTCATCTTGACGGACTGAGCTGCAGCATGCGTCACTGTGGGCACGAAGGACAGTGCTATCACAGGTGCCAACGTCTGGTCATCTGGCCAAGCCCAGGACAGTCCTTGGTTTTCCATCGAGCTGCTACAGACAGTCTGCTGAACTTGGGGTGGCTGCAGCCAGAGTAAGGAGAGAAGACTCCCCGAAAATGAAGCAGGGGCTAAGGAAGGCAAGTCTGCCATCGTGTGCTGTCCCCTGGAGAAGGAGGAGCACAAAGCTAAGGATGAATACAAGCAGTAATAACAATGGTCATAACAACACCTGCATGAATGGAAAGCTATTATCATCATCAGTGTTGTTACTATTAGCATGTCATCCTTACGGCATTTCTATGAAATATGTATTATTTTCATGATTTTACAGATGAGGAAATGGGAGCTCAGACTGATTAACCACACCCTACAATTCCCCAGGCACTAGTAGGACCTAAATTCAAACCCAACTCTGTCTGATTCCAGAGCTTAGCATCTTCCCACCATACCAGCAGTTCTCAATCTTAGCTGCACATTAGAACTCCCCTGTGAACATTTAAAACATACCAAGGCCTCCGATTAAATCAGATTCTCTTAAGGCATAGTCCTAGAATCAGTATTTTTAAATGAATCTAGTGTATAGCCACGGCTGAGAGCACCCTGCAGGACAGAAAGGTTGGGCTGGTGAGAGTCCCCACTGGTGTGACAGCTGAAATGTGACCCACCGCCACCCCCTCCCCCCAGCACTGCTGAAATCATCCCAGATAGCCATGGCAGGCTGGTGCTTGGAGGCCAGGGCTACACACCACTCTCATGACCTCTGTTGACCCCAGTTCTCCCTGTGGTTCTCTTGGTTGCCCTGCTGACATCACCCTCCTGCCTGTTGTCTCAATTCCTACCATTGTCCCTAGAAATGATCCCCTGGGGAACACCACCTCTGTCCAGTCTGCTGATCTTAGCAGCCCTTAGTGGCAGGCTGACGTCATCCGTGTAGGCTGCGTCTGGGATGGAGATTCGCAGGCAGGAAGTTGATTGGAGCGTGCTCTGGGGATCAGCCCCCGTGGAAAGGAAAGAGAGGTGTCGGTAGTAAGACCTTCAGGGCTGGAGGGGGGTCTCAGAGACAAAGGACAGCATCCACTTCAGCCCTTAGCAGTGGGCCAAACTGGCACGGAGCTGAAGAGAGAGCCTCATTCCCAGAGAGTTGGAAGCACCCTGCGGGAGCCCAGGGTGGGGGCACCTTGGATAGGACTTCCATCTAGCTCACTCTACAATATTATTGCAACCCTCTTGCCCACCGAGAACTTCACTCAATTGCCCTCAGGGGCTCAGCTAAAAACAATTGAGGGCCGTGGCAGACCAGCACTCCTGGTCGGCCTTCAGCGAAAGTCTTCGCATCCGCCTGGCATGCACCACTTTCTCTGTCCCAGGTGGAGCTCTAGGGGCTCCAGGAACAGCTTTCTCCCCTTCATCCTTCCTCATTTCACCAGCACTGGGCGCCAACCATCAGTTCAGCTCATGTCAACCTCAGCAGTCAAGAGGGGAGTTTCCTGCCCTTGAGGAGTTCACAGGGAATTGGGGGGGGGGGGGGATAAAAACAGAACTTGCAATGAAATCGCAATGTTGCCATTAAAATAGTATGCCTACCCAAGCGGCTGCTCAGGGAGGAAGGTGTGCTTTCTATCTGGAGGCAGGTCAGGGGAGAGGCTGCCATATAAGGAAGGCTTAAGAAAGATGTTGAAATTCTGGAACAGGATTTTGAAGACTGAGCAGAAGTTTGCCAGGCAGATGTGGTGGGGGAAGCCTTCCAAGCAGAGGTGTGTGCAAAGGCTGGGCCCCCAAGCTTGCAGGGCGTTAGCAGGTGTGTACTTGGTTAGCATTGCTTAGGTGACGGGGGAGAGGAGGCCCAGGAGAGGAGGCTGGAAAGGTAGGTGAGGGCAGAAAATGGAGGTCTCTGGAACCATGCCCCCCTTGCTGTACCCATGCTCTCCCAACTCCTTACATTGATGGTTGTTAGGGCTTCCTCACAGCCATGGAGACTGTCACACTGAGGGTGCCAGGAAATCATCTACTAAACCCCTTCCCCTGTGCCTACTTTGAGGAGGAAGGCTCTGATGATGGCTGCAGAGGGTAAATGACTTGCCCAAATGCACAAAGAACATGAATGGGACTTGTCCAGTTTTTCTTTTCCATATATCAGGTCATTATGTTCTTGTCCAGGAAGAAAAGTTAGTCTTGAACAAAACTGTGTATTGGGGGATTTTGTGTTCCAAGTCCCTCCCCTGAAACCTCTTCAGACTGTGCCCCCTCCTCCCTGCCGTGGTCCTTTCCCGTACCTCCCAGCACACAGAGCCTTCTGGTTCACCACGACCCATTCTGGAACCTCGCTCTGCTCTCTCTGAGAAATCCTTCTGCTTCTCTTTATAAACTTTTGCTCCATCAAAACCACACTGTCTCGTGTCCTACTGCCTCTGTTATGTTAGTGTGTTCCAAGGAGAGTAAAAACTGCACTAAACTCAGAACTAGTAGATAATGCTCCAACTCTGCCACTTGCTCTGACCTTGTGCAAACACTAATTTCCTCATGTGTGGCTACGGTTCATTTTAAACTCTCACTAATATCCCTTTTATTTCTGATATTCTAGGATCCTAATTCATCCAGTGGTATTCCAGAGTTAGCCCTTTCAGGCTTAACACAGCCCATGATGAACATCTCTTCCCAACCCCCGTTCTGTGTTAGTGGCTTGAAGTCAGCCATGGTGGGAATATTGACGTCTTGGAAATGGGAAAATGCTACAAATCTAGTATTGTACTGGTCTACTGGCACTCTCGCTGAATCTATCCCCTTATATTAATATCTTGATTAAAAGCAAGGGTCTGTAGTCTCACAGAGACTCTTGAACACAAACAATGGCTAAACCCAAAAGAAAATGGTATTTCTGGTATAGTATAGTAAGTAGCCCAGGAGGCACTAGTGTGAAGTGTGACGTCACATGGCTTTTCATTTCCCACTCTGGGTCTTTGGTTCAAGTTGTTCTCTCCACCTGCAATTCTGTGCCCCAGTCATCCACCTTTGTGTCTCAAAATTCTACTTCCAAAATTTAATAAACAAACTTATAAAATCTTCACCAGTTCCTTAGTCAAGATTCGGTTTTCCTTCCTCTGACTCATAAAATAATGACACGCACACATTTCTTTCCCCACCTGGAAACTAGGTTTCCATAAACCGTATCTTTCCCACTTCCTCCCCCAATTGGGCTAACACAATATCCTGCAAACAATGGGTGTTCAATTAATATCTGGGGCAATGAGAAGCTCAGCAGCTGGCAGATGCGCAGAAGGAATATGGTTTCTTTTTATTCCGAACTATTTTTGTTGGAAATATAGCACAAGCTCATGACAATGAATTTACATAATGAAAATGGTATGTAAAGAAAGGCAAGCCTTCTCTTTCCTCATTTCTTATTCCCTCATCACCTCTTACAACCCAGGGTAAACAGTATTACCAATTTTATGTGTCTCCTTCCAGAAATAGTCTAAGCGTATAAAAGCATCTATGTCTGTGAATGGACCTTTTTAAGTTGCACAAATGGAAGCACACTGCTCTGTGGTTTTCTTCTTAATATGTCTCGGAGTGAGTTCCATCAACACAGCTAGACCAACCTCATTCTTTCTCAAGGCTATGCGTTAGTCCATCATTTGGATGGATCATATTTTTGGTGATCAGTCCCCTACTGATGGAAATTTAAGTTGCTTCCTGTCTTGGATACTGCCAAAAATGCTGCAATTACTATCCTTGTGCATATTTATCTTTGCCCATGTGCACAAGCCTATCTGTGAAAAACATTCCTTAAAAAAGGAATTGCTGGACCAGAGTATGTTTTTAATTTTGATAGATATTGCTGCATTTTCTTTCAAACACATAGAGACCTGAATGCCGTTCTGTCTCCAGCAATCTTTATCTGCTTCTTCATTCTTACCCATTGCTCACTTCTACCCTTTCTGGCATTGGAAGCCAGCGTCATTATTTTAACAATCATTCCAGAAATACCCAGAAAGTGACAGAACCGATCAGCTTTGTGCTGCCACAGAATGGAGTTGGACAAATCACTCATCCCCCAGACGAGCAGGTGCCCTGGCACCGGTGGGCGGACCTCTTGACATTATTTCTTCAAGCACATCCAGTGCAGTCTCTGAGCTGCTTCTCATCATTTCCCACAGATCAATAGCCGAGATAGGGAGGAGACCCGGTGCACATTTATCACTCACCTTAGCCACTCCCTCCTGGGCAAGGGAGAGAGAAACCAAAGGGTGCAAGCAATGCTTCCCTAGCTGGCTCCGGCAGGCAAGGCATGGGCTCCCTCTGTCTCTGATGTCCCTGATTCTTTTTTTTTTCCACAGAGAACACATCTTTATTTTCTCAGGTAGATTTTCAGTTTAGTTCTGGATGTCACACTACAAGCGGCACAGGAAAACTGAAGATTAGGATGGTGTTTGGGGCTATCCAGATAATATTAAGCCAGAAACCCAGGGATTCCCGAATCCCGCCTTGCTAATATCCACTCTGCACAGTGGAATTTCAAACTAGGGAGTTATTCCCAAGATAAACAAGGAACATTCTTTTCATAGCCAGGCAAGTTCCTCAATGCCCTCAACATAGTTACTCTGGAGTGCACACACATGCCTGCACACACACACACACACACACACACACACACACACTCACATGCTGATAGCTGGAGTGGGGCCTCTTGCTTCTGACTCCAAGACGGCTGGGTCAACTAGGTAGGGTTGACCTGGCTACAGGCACAGAAGGGGTAGAGCAGAGAAAGCCTGGTTGAGCCTGCCCTGAGGGCTCCAGCCCTGTCTGACCTCCTTACTTCACAGCGACCAGACAGCAAAGGGGACATCACACATATGCGGTGACCTCTTCACCCACAGAGGCCCTACCAAGTAGTAAAACATGGCCCAAGGAGGCTCCTGGATACTAAAGTGGCAACTGCCTTCTCTTGGGGGTGACTTAGGAAGGGAATGAGCAGACGGAGGAAATGTTGGAATGGGCATGAGTAGACCCCTTCCTCAACAACCAGCATGGTGACAGGTGACAATGTGTCTTCTGGGGCATGCACCCTTGGTCTTATTAGACTCATTTGTCTTTGCACCCCCAGTGCTGACAGCGAACGAGCCCACTGAGGGCTTGACCTGGAGAAAAGAAATCTAAGAGGGGACAAGATTGCTTTCTTTTTGCTGAAAGGCATTAAGGGGAAGAGCAGTGGATGTGTTCTGTGTGTTTCAAAGGATAATCTTGATCCAGTGGGTGGAAGCTACAGAGAGACAGGTGCCAATTCAATCTAAGAAATGCTTGCAACAGGTAATTTCAAATAAGGAATCGTCTGCTTTGAGAAGTTGTAATTTCCCCATCATCGAAAGCATCCAAATATAGACAGAAATGTTCTAGCAGGTTTCAAGGCTTAGAGGCTTTGAACTGGGTGGAGTTTAAGATTTCACAACCCCTGAGAATTAAAGACTCTGATATGTCCCTTTCATGGCTAAGAAAATTGGGTTTGATTCCATCCAACACCCTATTCCTTCAGCACCTACTCGAATCTGCGTGTGTCCGAGGCCTGTCTGAAGCAGCCAGGGGAACGTGAACCCCACTGAAGAGCTGCTCTCTCCACCAGGAATATCCATTCTCCAAGTAGAGGACTGGAACCTTTTTTTTCCTTTCCTCCCTTTGGCAAAGTGGAACCCGGGCTGAGCCATTACGCGGCCTGCTTGTCTAGAAGCTCGCTCGCCGTCTAGCACAGGCAGGGAGGCAGCTGTGCGCATCGGTGAGATCCCAAATAAATATTTTATTTCCGGCCTCAGCAGAGGTGGAGAAATGGCCCTTTCAGAGATGAGTGGGCTGTGAGCGCTTCCGATTGGCAGCGCTGCGTGTTTAGAGGGGAAGGGGGACTTGTCATTCACTCGGTCATCAATCTTGAAGCCTGAACCACTCTGAAACCCAGGTCCCCTAGAGTCAGAGCTTGACAAATGGCAAAATAAACTCAGCACGCGCAGATGAATGAGGGGGGCCCCCGGCTATTAAAAAGCCGTCTTCCTGCAAGTGCACCGCTGTGTCCCCCTCCCAGCTGCCTGTGAGGGGAAAGCCCCCCATGGGTGCGCAGACAGGCCCCTGCCCTAGTTGGCGGCCAACCCCCTCGACCCCTATCAGGGACTGTCCTCCAGGAGTCACGAGACCCTCAAAATTAAAACCGGATAATCAAACAGCGAAGATGAAGGCTCATGCCAAGAGCTAGCTATCCACCGGCAAGGACCCTGGAGTGCAAATGGAAAAAAGACGAAGTGTGAATGCCGGCTGCCGTGACGGATGGTCCGAGCCCGGTCAACTTGTTCAGTGCGGGAGGACGATGAGAAAATTAATGAACTGTGCTTCTGTTATGACTTCCAAATCCATGTGCTTTTAGCTTCTGCCTTGATTCTGGCCTCATAAAATGGGCGAGCGAGTTACCTGCAGAGTAGTGACTTCTCAAAACACGTGCACGAGTCACACCAGGGAGCCCGGCCCAGCAGGCGCTCATGTGCCCACGGCAAACAAGAGGCAGAGGTCTCCTGTCAGCAAATGCCCCCTGAGACACAGAGGCGCAAACTGCTGCTCCCCGTTCTGGACACGAGCTGGCACTGGACCTGCACCACCATGGAAATGCTTTTCCTCATGGAACACAGCTCTCCCCCCAGGGCCCGGGCAGGTTTCAGCCGGAACAGGAAGGAGCACTTGCTTCTCCTCAAGTATCCTGGGATTCCATCAGTCTCAAAAGATGTTCAACTTCAGTGTCATGGGAACAAAATGTGACCAGGGTTCTTCTTTCTCTCTCATCTATTTCCCTATGTCTGCTCTCTGATTCCTTTAGTCTCTCTCAAAAAAAAAAAAAAATCCAAGGACCCGCAAACGAAAGCACAGATGGCTGTCTGTATTCATGGGTTCTGCAGCCTCGTATTCAACTAACCACAGGTCACAAATGTTTGAAAATAACAAAAACTAAAAATAACAATTCAATAAAAAATATAAAATACCATGTAACAATTATCTTCATTTTCATTGCATTAGGTATTATCAATGATCTAGGGATGAGTTACAGTATACGGGAGGATGTGTGTAGGTGACATGATACTCGATTCCGTTTTGTATCACAGATTGGGGCATCTGCAGGTTTTGGTGTCCACGGGGTGTTGGGCGCCATCCTCTGTGGAACTGGAGGGACAGCTGTACTGGACAGCTGTCAGATCTTCTAGTCCAAGTGCATCCTGCTTTAGCCGAGCCCCAGAGACAGTAAGCGATTTGCCTGAAGTCTCAGAGTAAATCAGGGCAGCTAAGGCGAAGGCTGAGATTCCACACCAGGTCCCCACAGGGTGGTCTGACTGTTCCCCACTGGCATGGGGAGAATGCCCGGGGTGCACATCTGAAGATCACGGTCAGATGGTCAGTCCCCCAGATGGGCAAGGAGGGTGTCTGGACGAGCTGTATCCTGGTGGGGAAACCAAACTGCATGTCCTCGTCACAAGACACACAGCAGAGGGAGAAAGAGCAGCGTGGAGAGAGGGGTCAGAGGAGAGGAAGAGACTCTCTGGAACCTGTTTGATCTGCATACCCTGGGAACATTAAAAGATGTCATTTTGAGGAGTAGAGTGGGGCCTAATGTGATTTCAGTGACAGAACCAAATTAAAATTTCAAAGAGAAACGTGTTTGGCATTCTCAGTGCAGATGGACCTAGTCAAGGACCAGTGGTTGTTGCTCTCTCTCCCAGAGTCCCGAGAAGACCCTGGAGTGTCTGTCCGCAGAGTCACGATGGCTTCCGTGGGCGTGTGAGCCCCAGGGGTACCTGAGAAAGAGGAGAGCCCCACCAAAGCAGACTCGCCCCCTCTAGTGAGTCCGGGTAGAGCCCAGACGGCCCCTGCAGAGGTGGGAACAGGAAGGCATCACCCCAGCCAGCGGCCACCAGCCTGCCCAACGTCAAGCTCCCATGGCTGCTTCCTCGAGGGCACTGCCAGCCACCCCGCATAGAACCACCTTCCTGATGCCCACTCCCAGACTCGCATCTTCTCTTCTGCTAGATTCTCTCAGCGCTGCTCCCCCAGCCTCCTCTCTGGCACTGCGTGGTTCCCCCTCTTCGATTCTCTCCTCCTAGCTAGCTCCCTCTCTTTAGTCTCCTGCCTCCACTTTAGTCACTAACAAGTGTCTACTGAGTGTGCCGTCCAGGCGCTGCGTCTTCATCGAGAGCCCGAGAACCAGGCAGGGCTGGGACTGGGGTCGGAGAGTAAGTACCGTGGGAACAAGATTCAAGGACTCACTCTCAGGCTCCTGCAAGATCAGGGTCAGTGCCTGGGAGTGATGGCCTCCCGAAATGATGTCCCCTAGGCTCCTCGCCTGCCTCACCTAGCCCTGGCCCTAAAACCAGGTGAATAAGAAGGAGTGGTCTGTGCCCCTGTAGAGCCTACCTGCTAGGGAGAGACCAGAGGGCCACATGTGGCTTTGAGGCCACAGGTTCCCCATCCCAGCCCTGAGACTCGAGTGAGCAAACCCATAGAACGACTGGGCCGGAAAGAACGGTGCAGGGTGCCGGGAGAGAGACACAGGGAGGAGCTGATCCCGTCTGGGTGGCCACGGAAGGCTTCGCTGAGGAATAACATTTGGGCTGAGAGCTGAAGAGCCAGTGGGATCTAGTGAGGCCAAGCCTGGGGAGGGGAGGGCCAAGGAAAAACCGCAGTAGAAGGCAGAGACCGTATGAAGAACCTACTGGGCTGTTAGGAGACCGGGTGTGACATGAAATGATGTCGGAGAGGGGAAACGAGGTCAGGCAAGGCTTTGTTAGCCAACAAGTGAAATGGAGAGCCCAGCCAGGGGCTGCCAAGCAATGCTGGTGGAAATGGCAGTGGCTTGGGCCAGAGCGGCAGCATGACAGGAGAGAGGCCTGGGTCTGGAAGGGGTAGAGGGATAAAATTGACTGTATCCACGCTGCAATCAGGGCCAGGCTGGGGGCATTTAAGAAAGCTTGTTGATTGATCGATGGTTACTCATTGTTGCTAATGGCTTTAATCAGGGAGAAAGATCTCAATAAAAACAAATGATTAGTCTTTATAATAGAGGTGTCAATGGGCCATTAATGAATGAATTTGCTAATTCCTCTTTCCCGCTGAGGCTTTGTCTTGGGTGAGAACACTTAGGACCTTAACCCAGAGTCAGAGCTCCTGCTCTGGGGGCTCTGCCGAACTTCACTTGACACTGAGAACCTTGGAAACACGGCCCAAGGGGACAGCATGGTGCCCCCTGATCTCTAGAGAACCCTCTTCATCATCCTCAGTCCCGCAGAGGCCAAGTGCCTTCGGGCATGGCACAGAAGGACCTCACTGGGAACAAGCTTGGCCATAGTGCCTTATCTCACACTTTGCCTGAGGCGCCAGGTACAGACTCTCCCTTACTAGGAGCAGCCCTTAGCTGCTCTCAGCCCCGGCCCCCTCACAGCTCTAGTTCCTGACCTGCAGCTACACTCATAGAGCCTATTCTGCACATGCAAATTCATGCTTCCTTTCCTCTCTATGGCCTTGGACCTAACTTAGGACACCGACTCCTGCTTCTCTCCTCATTGCTCCTCTCACACTCCAGTAGCAGAAAAGAAGATCCAGGCAGCCTTCCTGCTGGCCTCTGCTTACCCACCTGTCCCCAGAGATAGTCCAGCCCAAACGCCACAGGAAAAACAGAGACCTTTTGTCCCATCTAATGGATATTTCACCAGCCTCACCAAGACCAGGATTTTAATTCTTTTTTTTTTTTTTTGGAGACAAAGTCTCACTCTGTTACCCAGAGCTAGAGTGCTGTGGCATCAGCCTAGCTCACAGCAACCTCAAACTCCTGGGCTCAAGCAATCCTTCTGCCTCAGCCTCCCGAGTATCTGAGACTACAGACATGCGCCGTCACGCCCAGCTAGTTTTTTCTATATATTTTTAGTTGTCCATATAATTTCTTCCTATTTTCAGTAGAGGTGGGGTCTCGCTCTTACTCAGGCTGGTCTTGAACTCCTGACCTTGAGTAATCCTCCCACCTTGGCCTCCCAGGGTGCTAGGGTTACAGGCGTGAGCCACTGCACCTGGCCCAGGATTTTAATTCTAATTCTGCCTCTTCCTCACTGTCTGACCTTGGACAAATGACTTGACTGCTCTGGGCCTTCCTTGTTGCGAAGGAAGATTGGTATGGACCTCAAGGACTGTTGCAGTGGACATGATAGGAGGCCATGTGTGTGACCCGCCTAGCACAATGTCGCGCCCACAGAAGGCTGGCGGTAAGCCAGGGGGCCCTCCCCGTGCCCCTCTGCAGTTACAGTGAGCCACTAGAGGGCACGTCTGGATTCGAATCCATGGCATCCTGATTATCTACAGCATTCCAACAACCACGTGAGTAGTACAAAATCTCCTAATCTCCATGCCTTTCTTTTCAGCCTGGGAGAAAGCAGTAAAACCAAACCCAATCAAGACTTAGGCTGAACAAATCAAAAACAGCAATCGAGAGGAACCAGTGCCCAAACGCAGCTTAGAGGGTATTGTTATTTATTTTATTTTTTTTTTTTGTATTTTTATTGAGATTTCAATCAAATCATAGCACTCCCAGATTTGTTCAAACTCTAACCAAACCTCTTAGGACAGTTACTCATGAAACTTTGATCTCCCTTATGTACTACACCCTAGAGTTGGTGAGGCCTTTTCACTTTGATCTCATTTGATCCTCACAGTGATGCTGCAGTGTATGGTGGGTGCCATTATCCCATTTCACAGATGAGGAAACC
>CAUYSK010118588.1:0-30977 GCA_963575035.1 Avahi laniger | reverse complement strand
TATATATTTTTAGTTGTCCAGCTAATTTCTTTGTATTTTTAGTAGAGATGGGGTCTTGCCCTTGCTCAGGCTGGTCTCAAACTCCTGAGCTCAAACGATCCACCCACCTCGGCCTCCCAGAGTGCTAGAATTACAGGTGTGAGCCACCGCACCCGGCCCAATGCATTTCTTTATGCCTATGCAGTTTATACACCGTATAAATTGGATATCAGACATTTTTAAAAAGTTTGTCAGGTGCAGTGGCTCGTGCCTATAATCCTAGCACTCTGGGAGGCCAAGGCAGGAGAATCCCTTTGAAGTCAGGAGTTTGAGACCCGCCCGAGCAAGAGCGAGACCCCTGTCTCTAAAAAAAAAAAAACAAAAACAAAAAAAACCCCCCAAAGCCCCAATTTTTCAAGGCTACCTAATAATCCAGGTTACAAATATTCCAGTTTGTACAACAATTCATATATTGATGGAAATTCACTGTTTCCAGGTTTTTGCCCATTACAAAAAAATACTGCAGTAAATGCAGAAGACTTTGAACACATTACATAATCACATCCCTTTTTTGGGGGCTGATTCCCAGGAGTGGGATGCTGCATTGAAAGGGTTTATTTTTTATTTTTTTTTGAAAGAGGGAACCATTTTAATGGACAACAGAATGCTTTCCAAAAAAGTAATTCACAGCAGTAGGTATTAGCACATTTATTTTTTGTTATTTTGATAAAGGGATTTCTCATTATCACCTTAATTTACATTTCCCTGACAGGCGGTGTCTTAATATCTTTTATGCTGCTCTAACAGAATACCTGAGACCGGATAATGTATAAAGAACACAGATTTATTTCTTAACAGTTCTGGAGGCTGGGAAGTCCAAGGAGGAGCCCCTATCTGGCGAGGGCCTTCTTGCTGGGTCATCCCATTGCAGAAGGTAGAAGGGCAAAATAGCACAAAAGGGAAGGAAAAGGGGGCTGATCTCATTTCTTTATCAGGAACCCACCCCTGAGGTATTAGATTGATTTATTTTTGAGGGCAGAGCCCTCATGACCTAATTAAAGATCCTGTTGCATTAAAGATTAAGTTTCTAACACATGGGCCGGGCACTGTGGTTCATGCCTCATCCTAGCACTTTGGGAGACCAAGGTGGGAGGATTGCTTGAAGCCAGGAGTTCGAGACCAGCCTGAGCAACACAGTGAGATCCCATCTCTACAAAAAATAAAAAAATTAGCCAGGCACAGTGGTGTGTATCTGTAGCCCCAGCTGCCCAGGAGTCTGAGGTTGAAGTAAGCTATGATGATGCATCAGAGAGATACCATGTATCAAAAAAAAAAATAAAGTAGTTTCTAACACATTCACTTTGGGCAACACATTAAAAACTGTTGGGGGGAGGAGGGGGAAGGGCAACATATGTAACCTAAACATCTGTACCCCCAGAATATGCTGAAATAAAATTTTTAAAAAAAAACTGTTAACCTAAAATAATCAAAACGGTCAGAATCTAATTTAGAGGGAGTTTATTCAGGTGCAAAGTGTGAGAATGGACCACCCAGACCCATCAACTGCAAAGGAATGGAGTTAGCAGTTCAAAGAAGGAAAGTTATGGTTTCATTTATACAGGCAGAAACAGAAGAGTTTTTAGCAGGATTACATTATGTAAACAAGGTTGGTGCAGTTATAGCAATTTGATCGATTATAGGCAGTTTTTTTTTTTTTTTTTTTTGAGACAAAGTCTCACTGTGTTGCCTGGGCTAGAGTGCCATGGTGTCAGCCTAGCTCACAGCAACCTCAAACTCTTGGGCTCAAGCAATCCTTTTACCTTAGCCTCCCGAGAAGGTGGGACTACTGGCATGCGCCACCATGCCCGGCTAATTTTTTCTATATATTTTTAGTTGTCCGATTAATTTCTTTCTATTTTTAGTAGAGACGGGGTCTCGCTCTTGCTCAGGCTGGTTTCGAACTCCTGAGCTCAAACAATCCGCCCGCCTGGTGGCACGTGCCTGTAGTCCCAGCTACTCTGGAGGCTGAGGCAGGATTGCTTGAGCCCAGGAGTCTGAGGTTGCTGTGAGCTAGGATGACGCCACGGTACTCTAGCCCGGGCAACACAGTGAGACTCTGTCTCAAAAAAAAAAAAACAAAAAACAAAAAAAAACACCCCTTACCCCGTTGGTATTCCAATGGAAATGTATTACATTTGTAAGCTAACTTTAGACTTGACAGCCTATGGTGTCTTTCATCTAAGATTACATGTTGGTCCATCGGTTCAGACATAAAAACTTTTTCAAAAAGACTATTTTCTAGGTTTTTGGGTCACTTAATTTTTTTTTTTCTATTTTTTAGTAGACACGGGGGTCTCGCTCTTGCTCAGGCTGGTCTCGAACTCCTGAGCTCAAACGATCCTCCCGCCTCGGCCTCCCAGAGTGCTAGGATTACAGGAGTGAGCCACCACTCCCGGCCGGATCACTTAATTTTTTTCAAAGAAAACAGGAAATCCCTTTTTACCTGCGGCGCCAACCGATCCGGTTTTCCGGCGCGCGCCAGTTCCTCCCTCGCTCGCGCCCCAAGGTTCCGGTTACCATGGGAACGAGGATTGACGTCACTTACGGCTTCCTTGCCGGACGCCAAGGTAGACCGTGAAGCGAAAGGGGCAGAGAGCGCCTTTGCCCATATACGCACGCGCACTTCTTGCTCCACGCCTCCCCTACCATAAAGCTGTTTCGGCCCGGTCTTTTCCGTCCTCACTCCTCGCTTAATCCCGGAGAAACAGCTCCCTGGGGGAGGGGGAGGAGACAAAGTCTCGAGCTAGCGACGGCCAATCCCACGCCACTACGGAGCAACCGAGATTGACTGACTCATCATCTGCAGCCAATGAGCAAGCTCCTCGCCCCTTCGTCATAGAGTTTGCCCCACCCTATCCCCTCCTTTCTGGACTCTGAGCTCTGTTCGCGCAGTAACAAATGAAGTGTTCGCTGCGACACCTCCCTACCTACCGGACTCCGCCGCCATTTCCTCGCCTGGCCTAACGGCTCGGCCAATCCCAGCGTGCATCGAGAAGGACTAAGGCTCCGCCAATCGGAGGCCGGCGATTCTAACTCTCTCCTCGGCCCGGCCCAATCTAGGCCCCGGCTTCGCCACCCCCGGCCCGCCCTCGCGGCGCCCTCTCTCCTCCCTCTTTGTGCGTCTCGCGCCGCCGCCGCGTAAGAGGACTGGCTCCGCGCTCCGCGGCAGCGCAGTCGGGTTCCCTCCCCCCGGGAGGCTCGCGAAGAGAAGCCAGACGCCGCCGAGGAAAAGGAGCCGCTGGTGCCGGTCCCCGGGGGCGCCATGGCGACCGGAGCGAACGCCACGCCGCTGGGTAAGCTCGGCACCCCCGGCCTTCCCCCGCTTCCCGGGCCCAAAGGGGGCTTCGAACCGGGGCCTCCGCCTGCGCCTGGGGCGGGGCTGCTGGCGCCTGGGCCGCCGCCGCCCCCGCCCGTGGGCTCAATGGGGGCCCTGACCGCGGCCTTCCCCTTCGCGGCGTTGCCGCCGCCGCCTCCGCCGCCGCCTCCCCCACCTCCCCAGCAGCAGCCGCCGCCGCCGCCGTCCCCGGGCGCCTCGTACCCGCCGCCGCAGCCGCCCCCTCCGTCTCCGCTCTACCAGCGCGTGTCGCAGCCGCCGCCGCCACTCCAGCCGCCGCGTCAGGACCAGCAGCCGGGCCCGGCCGGCGGCGGAGGAGGTGAGTCGGGCCGAGAGAGCGCGAGAGGCGTCGCGCGGACGGGCCCGGCCGCCTAAGGGGCGCGCGGCAGCGGCGACGGAGGCTGCACGCGGCAGGGGCGCGCGCGCGCGCACGCGCACGGGGAGGCCCGGGCGGAGGCGCTGTAAGGCGCGCGCGGCCTGGTTCTCGGGGCCTCGAGTGCGCACGCGCGCTGGGGGAGGGGTAAATGGCGGGAGGAGGTGTGTTGTGCGCAGACGCAGTGAGGTGGCCGGGCTTTGCGGCTCAGCTCTAAAAGCTGGGGGCCCTCTCTTGCCCTCCAGTCCGCTAGTGGAGGGAACAGGGGTAGAGGGTGTGAATGCCAGGAGGGCGTAAAAGGATCACTTGACTACGTGTAGCTCGTGTCCTGGTCTGAGAGGGGTCTGAAAGGGAGACGAATGCACGAACACCTCCCGTGCTTGTATGGCACGGCAAGGTGTTCACGCTGGAGAGCGGGGGAGGCTTCAGGTGTTTGATTCGGTCTTTTTTGGCTTTTTTTGGGAGGCGATTCCGGTTTTTTCCAAATCCCCTTTCACCCTAGAGAGTTCTCAAATGTGACCCGCTTTCCCCTCACTGTTATAAAAGGCTTCCTCTTTGGGCCTGTACCCCTTGGGAAGTAGAACAGCTTCTGTGTGGTAAATGTAGGGAATGTCTGCCTGTGTATCGCGGAAAGAGGGCTTTCTTACTGTCATGGCTTGTTCTGTGTTGAACTTTTGATATATTCTTTAAGAGTTCAGACCCTCAGTGTCCAAATGGCCTGGAAAAGTGAATGCTGATCTTGGCTAAACATAAGAAGAAAAAGATGATCTTGTTGAAGAATCAGGTTTTTTACTTAGTAGTGTGTAACAATAGTTTTAGTTGTGTTCTGGCCTATTGTAGAAACTTGACTGGTGAGGGGTGTGGAGGTGGGAGGAGCCAGCAGTGCCCCCATAGTGTTTTACAGACCCCGTGATAGTGATTCTTAAATCTGTCTGCCCTGGAGTCTTGAAAGCATCCCTTGAATGGGGTGTATATATTCTTATTACATCATTCTACTCTCTGAAATCTCATGCATTAAGATTTGTTTCCTTGTTTGCATACTACAGAGTTTCTCTAGACAAAAGTAAGGAACATGAACTGTAAACTTCCTGAACCTGGACCAGATAACTCTTATAGTGGCCATATGTTTTAATATCTCTGATCTCTGAGATTGGTTTTCCATTCTTTGTCGTTTAAATTTTAGGTCAAATTCTCAGTTTCAGAGTCTGCTGAGTTTCTGTGTAATATTTTAAATATCCTGAACTGCCTGTTCGTAATTACTCTGCTTTGCTAGTTTATATTTACACCTGATGGACTTTGTCTACCTTTAGACTTCCCAAGTAAGAAGCGGAAGAGGAGCCGCTGGAACCAAGACACAATGGAACAGAAGACAGTGATTCCAGGAATGCCTACAGTTATCCCCCCTGGACTTACTCGGGAACAAGAAAGAGCTTATATAGGTAAATACACGTTCTGCATCCAAATGCATTTTCAGATTGTTACTATTTATTCTGAGCGATGATTCTGTTTGTTTTGAAAGTTTGAGATTTTAGTTTTCTTTTTTGATACAAGAAATGGTCACGTGTACTTTCATGACTCTTATGTGATCCGTCAGTTTTTGCACAGTGAGTCTTGCATTTGCAGCTCCTTGTTTTGGTCTGTTCATAATAGCAGTGTTCTCCACAAGTGCCAGGAAGGTAGGAGCCCACTTAGGAGTGAGAATAGTCCCCAGTCCAGCAGCCCACCCTTTTCAGCTGCTGCTCATTGCCAGTTGATGAGGTGAGTGTCGTCTGTTGCTCTAGACAGGCCCCAATGGAGAACACTGCAGGTATTGTAAACCAGGTACCTTTTTCACAGCATGGCCTTTCACCATAATTTCATATTCCTCCCCTCCCCTAAAATGTGGTTTTACTTTTATAGGTACTTTCTGAAAGGAAAAAAAACTCAGTTTGAACAAAAAAGTGGTTCTGAAAGTGTGTTTACAGTTCACCCCTTTTTATTATTTTGTTGATTTTTAACCTTCCCTTCAGTATGTTTTTCTGGTTTGGTCTTTGGAGAGCTGTCTTAAAATGAACAGGCTCTTGTATTTACAATTAAAGAACTTTGCTGGAGAAGGGATATACTGCATGGAACTGGAATGAGGTGGTAGGATAAAAGACTTAATTGCTGGGGAGTTTCAAGAATTAAGAATGACTATCCACGGTGGAATTGGAATTAACCAAAGAATTACTTTTTTTTTTTTTAACTACAATGTTTTGTTGTTTTTTTTTTTTCTCCTGAGACACAGTCTCACTCCGTTATCCTGAGTAGAATGCTGTGGCGTCAGCCTAGCTCACAGCAACCTCAAACTCCTGGGCTCAAGCGATCCTCCTGCCTCAGCTGGGACTACAGGCATGCACCACCACGCCTGGCTAATTTTTTCTGTTTTTAGTAGAGATGGGGTCTTACTCTTGTTCAGGCCGGTCTCAAACTCCTGAGCTCAAGCAATCCTCCCACCTCGGCCTCCCAGAGTGCTAGGCGTGAGCCACCACGCCTGGCCCCCCTTATGTCTCATATTAGACCAATTTGGGTATTTACAACCTTGTGGAATGTCCCTAGTGGACAAATATCCCAAGAACACAAGCAGATTTAGAAAATGGGAAAAATAAACTATTCTTTACAACAATTCTTCTTTTCCTGTGGAGGGCTAAGCACTGAGCCTTAAGGGCTGTTTATAGCTGTAATCAAAAGTAGAGTGTGGAATAGGTTTATTGAGAAGATAGTGATCCTTTTGATTTAATCTTTAGTACCAGCTGTTTATTCAGATTAGAGTCTGCAGCCCCACAGTCCAGTGAAGAAGACTGATTGCCTCATGAAGGTGGCTTTCGTCTTGAGTTGCTTTTTCTGACTTAAAGGAGCTTGGGGAGCCATGGGTCTTACTCATCTTCTGTCTCCCAGGGTATGCACTGCTTTGTCCAGAATACCCTCAACGTCTTTTGATATTAACGAGTTTTCATTTCTTCAGTGTTTCAGTGAGGGGGGAGGTATAGCCCTGGGGGATGTATTTAAAATTAGAAGGGTATCTTGGGTTAAACATGAATTAATCCTGTCTCGGACCTGATTCAACTTTTGACACAACCTAGTAAGACTTGCCCTTATGAGAGATGTCTACTCAGAACTCTAAGATGCTACAAAGGTAAGGAACAGGTGATTTATTCTGCACGTTGAAGAAAGCCACTCTGGCTCTGCAGTTCCCATTATCTCGGAAAATCAACTGTGTAACATTTCCCTGGAGTCACTGGCAACTTTTGTGAAACCCTCATCTCTCTTCGTGTGCAGCCTCATTGGTCAAGGCCTGAGGGCCACATTCATTCTCCTTGACCCACACTTCCCATCTTCTACACATGAACTCCCCATATAAATAGCAAGTCTGAAAACAGATTCCTAGCACTTTATGGTTACTGATTTATTAACATAATGTGGTTTGTCATTTAATATTTGAACAAAAGCTACAGGTATTGGGAGACCTTTATCAGTACAGGTCTGGTTGTACAGAAAGTGTATGTACAAATTTTTGTAAGGTGTTGAATTGGTAATTAAATGTCTTAAATGTTTAAGGAATTTTAAGCCTGATATTAATGAAGATTATCTTTGCTCAACTGGTATTTTTCCTTGTCCCATGTTAATTGGGTCTTGTTTTGGGCTATGTTTAATATTTAATGAAGAAAAATAAACTGAAGTCTTGCCCTCAAGTAATTTGGTGGGAATCGGATATTGGTGATATCATACATGGTTTTTTGATTCTGGGTGCCAATTGTAAGTAAGCAAGCCTTGATGGGGAGGGAGAGGTACAACACCTCCTAGTAATTGCGTTGATGATAGCTTTAGTGAACAGTCTTTACAGCTAACTCCTCTTCCAACAAACTGTTTGCTTCCTTAAGTGATAACCATTTTGAAGTGAAAAATACCTATAGATGTAAGTGGATTCCTGCTGATAGGTGGTTGGGGGTTTTTGCCTCAATGTGTTCACTGATCAATCGTCCCTTTCAAAGTCTCCGAGTTCTTCATGCTTGTTGTTGAGATTTGAGATGTTTTTTGGTAACATTGTCTTTTTTCCATCCTTTTTTTTCTTTCCTAACCTGGTTTCTTCCAGTGCAACTGCAGATAGAAGACCTGACTCGTAAACTGCGCACAGGAGACCTGGGCATCCCCCCTAACCCTGAGGACAGGTTGGGAAACAGTTTTAACCAGCTGACAGTAACGCTTTTACCTTTTTCTCAATACGTTTTACTGGTGGCAACATATTGTGTCAGTTCAATGAAATCCTATCCTAGTAAGACGACTGGTACTGTGACCATTCTGGGGCCTAGGGTTTAATTAGTGATATATATGGTCAGTCAACAGTTAGAAAATTGGAATGAAAATTATTAGGAGAATAAAAAATTACAGAAAAATGGACAACTGGTTTCTGATTGGTAAGCGTGTAGATTTTAACCTGATTTACCCACCCTTAGGGACAGTTAAGGTGGCCCATTAACCTGCCTTTTCAGTACCTGCTTTGGCTGAAAGCCCAGAGGGTAGAGTTTTTCTCACAGGTACACGATGCAGGGATTAAGAATATTTTTGAGCATCGGTGAATTTGAGCAGGCCAGAAACTCGGGTCAGCTCGTTGCTGCAGTCTTCCTGCTCATGGTTTTGAAATGGTTTTAAAATCAGATGAGATTCCTAACCAATTTCCTTCACTGCCAGTTAATTTTCAGCCTTGGCCATTGCCTGGGGGGTGCTGGGAGGGGCCAGAATACTCTACACTGTTTTGGGAAGTCAAGCAACCAACCCTAAATTACTCATTTTTTTAAAAAAAAAGGGGGGGGAGCGTGGGCCTCAAACAGCTGTGGTCATGTTATTTCAGTTTACAGTTTCTCTCATCTTTTGAAAAATAAAAAGTTTGAGGGAGGTGAACTGTTTAAAGTGGAATTTTATTCGCTAATTGATCTTTGAGCTGCTAAAATCTGGTAATTTTATAGGCTAGTCTCCCTTTCACTGAAATTTCTCTTAGTCCATACGGCGTAGTTGAAAAGACTGCTTTAAAAAGTAGTGTTTTTGGTTTTTGTTACCCAGTTAATAGCTCATTAAATCAGGAAGATGACGTAATGGCTTCAGAAGTCACTCGGGCATCTTTCTGTTTCTGTTGCCCTTAGCCAGGAAACAGATTAACTTCCTTGTTTCTCCATATTGACTCTTTAATTTTACTTACTAAATTTGTAATTTTTTTTCCTGTAGATTTTGGTTGGAGGGTTGTGTTGTGATTTACATTTCTTTTTGATTTGAGGGTTTTTTTTTTTTTTTTTTTAAGATTTACATTGTTGGGTTATAGACCACAACTGTTTATCGCCTTTTTGGCCTTTTTCCCTTTAATAATATGTCTACAGGTTACCAGGCAATTCCTCCAAAGGTTGAATTTTTAACAAACCTTCTTTGCTTCCTGGAGAACTTACAATTTAGTTGATCTATCCGATGCCTATTCAAGGTGAAGAAGTCGGGCTAGTCTAACCTCTAAAATATTAGCTTTTACCTTTCACTTCTGCAGTTTGGGAGGAGGTTAAACTGTTGTGAGGCCTTTATTTGGCCAATTGGGTGCTGGTAAAACTTGTTTTGGTGATTAGCCAGAAATGCTTAATTCTAGACAGTTGTGGGTGGGTATTAACAGTGTCAAGCATGTTAGAAATAAAACCAGAGCAGGGTTTTTCCTCCCTTGTATTCAGTTTTGAAAGGCCCTAATGCCTGATTGGTTTTGCTTTTGAGACCAGGTTGGAGGGAAATGCATGAGTTTCTTACCTTAATAAGATTATTTCTTAAGAAGGTGTATCTCAGAATTAAGCCACTTTATGTTATTTTGATGTTGCTTAACTTAAACAGTTAAAAATGTTTTAAAATCTCTTTGTAGACTTAAATGTGTAAGATGATAGTCTAATGAGCGGGGGTATGTTTGCTTTTGTTCACTATTACTGGATTGTGCTAACAGTTTATACAAATGCTAGAAACGGAGGTGTCAATTAGCCGTCATTAGCAATGAACAAACCTGACCTTTTATTCCATCGTGTGTGTAACGTGGTATGACATGGTTCCCTTTAGGCGGAAGACAGTGGGAGCAGCCGAGTTCAGTCCTTGCTCTCCAACTAGGCAAGGTTCTCTCAACTAAACCAAGGGTATAGGAGTCTTAACTACTTTCAGGATGTTTTTTTAATAACTTGATCCACATGGTCTCTTCCCTTCTTGCAGCTGCTACTAAATTTTCATTCAGATTATCAAGCTATGGTCCTTTTTATAATCTTAACTCAGAATTCTAGGAGTGTAACTTCTCTTTTTTTATTACCGCAAAATCCAGCTGTGGTAAACTGACCATTTTATCATTACTATTTTTTTTTACTTGTAGCAACAGCATTTTACTCCTTAAAAAAAGAGAGAGAGAGAGAAAATCTGCTTTCTGGACTTTGTAAACTGTGGCGGAGAATCATAGGTTTTCCCCTTGCTGTTTGCAGGTTCAGACCCTAGACAAGTATTTGACCAAATCTGCATTTGCTGCCTCTCTCAGAGGCTGCTTTAGCAATTTAACGTTTTTCTCTACCCAGACTGCCCAACCTCGAACAGCCAGAAAACAGGTTGTCTCCTGGGCCTTGGACACAGCCAGCCAGGCCATTGAAGCAAAACCAAAGACGAAGCCTTGAACCATCTCTCTCCATTGTTGGGGCCAAGTCGCTTCAGTAGCCTTGAGTCCCAGTTGCATTGGGTTAAAGAGCTCATACTTACTACGTGTCAGGGGTACAGACACTCTTCCTGATAGGGCATGAGCTCTCTAAGAGTTAACTTCTTAACCTAAACGTGGGGTTTCTGTGGTTCATAAAGTTGTGATATTGTAATTTTTTTCAAATGAAAGAAAATCCATATTTGGCAAGAAGACTCCAGAGGATGATACTGTCCTTGCCACTTACAGTCCAAAAATTTTCCCCAAAGGATAGACTTTTTTTCCCCCTCCTCACTTTTAGAAGCAAAACCATTTTTTTCCTTTCTCACAGACTCCTCAGTCCCCGTAATGTTAAGCCAGATCCGTCTCCCCATTCCACACGATCTTGAGTAGCACACGTTATGGTCGGTTCCTCCGAAGAGTGTTCTATTAGGGTCTAAGGCAGAGGGGCTGGGGAAGACTTGTTATAGTCCATGTGGGAATGAGAGAAGTCGGGGCAGAGCAGTAAATGGGGGTCTGTTTTCCACAGGTCCCCTTCCCCTGAGCCCATCTACAACAGTGAGGGGAAGCGGCTAAACACCCGAGAATTCCGCACCCGGAAAAAACTCGAAGAGGAACGGCACAACCTCATCACAGAGATGGTTGCTCTCAACCCTGATTTCAAGCCACCTGCAGATTACAAGTAAGCAGCAAGGCTACACTGTCTGGGACGAAGACACATTCAGGTCATGTGTGACCTCTTGGGACAATTTTGGTACTACTCACCTCTGCCCCAATCACCCATAATTAGCACGTGGTACCAGTGGATCTAGAAGAGCTATTGGCTATATATATCATCTTCTGTAAGTGTGCAGTCAGTGATAGTCTTTCCTTCTTTAGACCTCCAGCGACACGTGTGAGTGATAAAGTAATGATTCCACAAGATGAATATCCAGAAATCAACTTCGTGGGGCTGCTAATTGGGCCCAGGTGAGTAACTGCTAACCTGTGGGATATAGAATTCCTTAGAATGTCTGAAATGTGTGTTATGCCAAATTGGGTGCTGTTGGCTTACTTTCCTATTTTTGGTAGGATATTCACTTTGTCTGAATTATGCCATTCTGTGAGAAAATCTGTCTTGTTCTACTGCAGAGAAGTCAAATTTTCGGATTTGCCGTGGCTGACCTTAGAGATTATGGAGATCTTAGTGGGAAAATCCAATTCTCTGCACTTGTAGTTTCCTATTAATGCCTAATCAGCCCAGCCTCTGCCCCCCTGGACTGTGAACTTGCATGTCAGGTATAAACTCAGTCCTTCCTGCCTCTGATAGAGGGAACACTCTGAAGAACATAGAGAAGGAGTGCAACGCCAAGATTATGATCCGGGGGAAAGGGTCTGTGAAGGAAGGGAAGGTGGGGCGCAAAGATGGCCAGATGTTGCCAGGAGAAGATGAGCCACTTCACGCCCTGGTCACTGCCAATACAATGGAGAATGTCAAAAAGGCGGTAGAGCAGGTAAGTGGTAAGTGGTGAGCCCAGAAAGAAAGCTTCTTGCCAAGAATCTAGGTGGTGGCCTCACTTATGTAGCTGTCCATTGCTTCTTCATTAGATCAGAAACATCCTGAAACAGGGTATCGAGACCCCAGAGGACCAGAACGATCTGCGGAAGATGCAGCTTCGAGAGTTGGCTCGCTTGAATGGAACCCTTCGGGAAGATGATAACAGGTATGTAATCAGTTTAGAGGAGTGTGAAGAGACCTGAAGAACCTGTGGAAGTAGAGATTGTCCACAGCCCTTGTTGACTTTTTTCTTTCTCAGCAGGATCTTAAGACCCTGGCAGAGCTCAGAGACCCGCAGCATCACCAACACCACAGTGTGTACCAAGTGTGGAGGGGCTGGCCACATAGCGTCAGATTGCAAATTCCAAAGGTGAGGGGCTGGGTCTTCTCATGGTGTCTTGGTAGCCCGTGTTATAGGACAGCTGTCTCCTTTTGCTCTGTTGTGTAGGCTGGAGTACAGTGGCACTGATCACAGCTCACTGTAACCTTGAACTCCTAGGCTCAAATAGTCCTCCCACCTACCTCAGCCTCCTGAGTAGCTGAGACTACCAGTTTGAGCCACCACGCCCAGCTAATTTTTAAAATTTTTTCGTAGAGGCAGGGTCTCATGTTGCCCAGGCTGGTCTCAACTCCTGGCCTCAAGCAACCCTCCTGCCTCAGCTTCTCAATGTGCTGGGATTACAGCCAGTACGCCTGGCCAAGACAGCTCTTCATAGCACATTAATTGGTGGTTAATCTTAGGGATCCAAGAGAAATACTTTCTGTCAGTGTGGTCTGTAGTGTGATTTAAAGCCCAAGATGATTAGACATATCTGTACAGAATATAGTCCTAATTTGTCTTTAGCCCAGGAAAACTGGAAGCGCACATTCTGGGCATAAATATTTTCACTGGGCTTATAATATTAAATTCACTGCCTTTCCTGCTTAAGATTGATTCAAGAAGACTAAACATTCTACGGATTTTTTTAACCAGTTGCAAATCAGCACTTTATAAATCATTTTTTTTCCTAGGTAGTAAATATGTAAGGTTTTGTTAAGGAAATTTTTTCTGGCAGTAGCTCCAGTCTTGCAGATTTTTCCTTCCCTCAAACTGGGAAGGTAGAATTTGATGAATTTGAGAGTGGAGAGAACCTGTGCTTTGGTGGCTGGAGAGGGCTTGGTGCTCAGGGTTCCCTGTGTTCTTTGCCCAGGGCCTCTGCTGTGTCAGATGCCATGGTGATCCCAGGTGTGTAGCTGGGCACAGAACTGAAGATCTGATGAGATTGTTTTGAGCCACGCTCAGTAAGGGGTTAGGAAGATACGATGATCTGATGATTGAATTCTTCAAAGTCTTCCGTATATAAATTCCTGAGAGTAAAAGCTTCCTTCTTAATGAGTTTTTCTCCTTTCTCTTTGTGTCTCCTACCTCACTTCAGGCCTGGTGACCCCCAGTCAGCTCAGGATAAAGCACGAATGGATAAAGAATACTTGTCCCTCATGGCTGAACTGGGTGAAGCGCCTGTACCAGCATCTGTGGGCTCCACCTCTGGGCCTGCCACCACACCCCTGGCCAGTGCACCTCGGCCTGCCGCTCCCGCCAACAACCCTCCTCCGCCGGTGAGCCTCAGGGGCTGGTTCTCTTGGTCTGGCTTCCCCATTCTCTTCCACGGAGAATGGGAGCCATGGCCAAGTGCTTTGGGTAGAGCAGACTGGTGAATGTGGCTGGCAACATTGTTCTTCTGGAATGTCAGGCCAATGTGGGGGACCTTTCACTTTGGGAAGACCGTGTTCTTGTGTTCTGGTCCTGTGGCATAACCAGAAGAACAGTGTTGCCACCAGAGGGCACAGGCAGGGACATTGGCGGGAAATGCTCTCACATAGTCTCTTATGTCTACCACCCAGAGCCGCCCGCCCTGGATGAATTCTGGCCCTTCAGAGAGTCGGCCCTACCATGGCATGCACGGAGGTGGTCCTGGCGGGCCTGGAGGCGGCCCCCATAGCTTCCCACACCCATTACCCAGCCTGACAGGTGGGCATGGTGGACATCCCATGCAGCACAACCCTAATGGACCCCCACCCCCTTGGATGCAGCCACCACCACCGCCGATGAACCAGGGCCCCCACCCACCTGGGCACCATGGCCCTCCTCCAATGGGTAAGTAAGTGTCAGACCAGAAACCTTGGGGCTTTGGGATAAGCAAGGGTTTCCATCGGGTTGCTGGGAGCTGGAAGCAGCTCTCAAAGTGGTTAGGTAATGCTCTGGATCTGCCTGACTTGCCAAGGTTCAGGCTCCAGAAGGAGCAAGATTACATTCTGGTTCAGGTAGTGAGTGACTTCTGTGGGAGGTGGGCACAGATCTGCCTCTTACAGGAAGGATTCTCAGAGCTTCTCTTGTGAGGGTGGTGACTTAAACTGTCGGAAGGGGTGTGTCTTTCCTGGTCAGTTCAAATGTCCTGCTAAGTCCCTGCTCTTTCCTTCCATCAAGATCAGTACCTGGGAAGTACGCCTGTGGGCTCTGGGGTCTATCGCCTACATCAAGGAAAAGGTAACAGGTGTCTGCTCCCTTTGCGTCTTCACCTAGGCTTGGGAGTGAGTGGGGGCTGTGGCCCAAATTCCTCTCCTGCCCAGAGCGCTCACCCTTGCCTCCACCTACCTGCAGGTATGATGCCGCCGCCGCCTATGGGCATGATGCCGCCGCCGCCGCCGCCTCCCAGTGGGCAGCCCCCGCCGCCCCCCTCTGGTCCTCTTCCCCCATGGCAACAGCAGCAGCAGCAGCCTCCGCCACCCCCTCCGCCCAGCAGCAGTATGGCTTCCAGTACCCCCTTGCCATGGCAGCAAAGTGAGTAGAATATTTTGAGCTTCTGGGGATGGGTGGGATAGGGGGCTAGGGCTAAGAGGAATGATAGAACCTCACAGCTCACGCAGGCAGGCAGACACACCTTGGGGTGAGACTGGTCTCTGTTCGGAGCAAAAACAGAAAGGGCCTCCTGGTCTGGGGGATGTCTTGAAGAGGAGAGCTGATGTTTGGTGTGGTTGTGTCTGGGGAGAAATTTTTTGGGTCCGGCCTGGAGGGGAGTCTGCTATTTTAGGTAGGGTGCCAAAAGCCCAGGCTCATGGGCTGAGTGAGCTGCTGGCTGGCCCGAGCCTGGTGCATATGGCCCGAGTGGGAGGTGCATGCATGCTCTGGAGAGGGCTGTGATTGGGTTGAGAGACTGCAGACATGGGGCTGGGCAGTGGGGAGAGAGCAGCTGTGGCCTTGAGGTTAAATGTGCCGTTCGGTGGTGGCGGCGGCTGGGCAGAGGGACATCAGAGCGATTCTTGTGTCTGGTACCTTCCCCTCAGCCCTTCCAGGGGCATTGGTGACAAAGGGCTTACTATGTTAAGCCCAGAGACCTCGAGGCTGACCCCAGGGTAGTCCTGCCCACCCCTCCACTCCCCATCACCAGGACAGCCCCGCCCGCCCGCCCCCCACCACCGTACCGCATGCCAAGCAAGGATCAGGCGCCCCTCGCCCCCCCATCCCAAGGCAGCAGCCGCAGAGAGCCGCGGTGTGCCCCCGCGCGTGTGACCTTGGGCTTCTTTACCACCCCAGATACGACGACTACCACCACGAGCGCTGGCACAGGGTCCATCCCGCCATGGCAACAGCAGCAGGCGGCTGCCGCAGCTTCTCCAGGAGCCCCTCAGATGCAAGGCAACCCCACTATGGTGCCCCTGCCCCCCGGGGTCCAGCCGCCTCTGCCGCCCGGGGCCCCTCCCCCTCCACCGCCTCCACCACCTGGTTCCGGCATGATGTATGCCCCGCCCCCTCCTCCTCCGCCTCCCATGGACCCTTCTAACTTTGTCACCATGATGGGCATGGGGGTGGCGGGCATGCCGCCCTTCGGGATGCCTCCAGCTCCCCCACCGCCTCCACCACAGAACTAGACTTGTTTTTTTAAGAAAATATATATTATATATAGAGAGAATTGGTCTCGTTTAAACACACGCCGAACCTCACCATATGGAGCCAGACATTGGGACGCACGCATGTGATTGTATGTGCACGCATGTGTGTGTGTGCACGCATTGGGCTGGGCCAAGCGACTGAGGACTCGCTTGGGAACGGGCAGATGGTAGTAGGGGCGCCAGCTTGGGCTCTCCTGGCGCCCCGTAGCATCGAGTGTCTTCTTTGTCTTCTTTCTCTCCTCACCCAACTCCCTTTGCCTCTCCCCAAACCGGGCCACCAGGATCCCTCCCCGCGGCAGCGATGGCCCGAGCCATGAGAGTGAGGACTTTCCGCGCCCATTGGTGACCCTTCCAGGCAGACAGCCTCAGCAGCGCCCCTGGTGGACAGGATGGTTCGGCAAAGCAGCCTGAGTTATTTTTGTGGACGGAATTGGAACACGCTGGCTCCATATTGTGAAATTTTTATTAATTTGTTTCTTTTTCCTTTGTTGTTTCCTTATTTCTTCCTTTCTTCAGACTCCGTCCAAGGAGACGCTCTCCCCGGTCTTCTGCTGCAGTTAGATTCCTTTTCCTTCTCTCCAATTCTCCTTCCCTTGCCAAGGAGAGAGGAGCAAATGGTTTTAGGCACGGGTTTTGGCCATTAATGTCAGGCTAGTGGGGTGGGGGTCATTTGGTTCTAAGTTTTTCAAGGTTCCATAGCTACCCCCAAAGATGTTTGTTTTTTTACATGTGGGATTTTATCTCTGCCACCCTTGTTGAAAGTCTTATACAGTTGCCATCGGTGGGTTGATTGCCAGGTTCTGGGATCTACATCTGTCCTGGCACTCCTGCTGGCAATAGGTGGGACAGCCTGAGCCACCTTGGGCTTAACTGCTGGCCTGGAGTTCTTTCCGTGCTCCTTGACCATCTCAGCTGCCTCGGATTCCGTTTGTTCCTCTCCTTCCTGCAAGGTTTCCTTTTACGTTTTATTTTAATCCCAAACATCTGAATGTTTTGCAGTTCCTAGGGGTTTGAGCCCCTTGTTCTTCATTCTACATCCTTTTTCTCCCTCCTTGCCTCTCCATGGAGTGATTATGTTGACAATAATGTATACTGCGCGTTCTCTTCACTGGTTTACCTGCAGAAATTTCTCTGGGCTTTTTTTCGGTGTTTGATTCAGCACTGCCCTAAAGGGGGGATGTTCCATTGAATAAAAGAGCAGTGTGGTTTTCTGGGTCTGCTTATTTATTTTCTTGTCACATAAACCACCTGTACCGGCAGCGGCAGCACCAAACTTGCCTGCCTGTGTTCGACACGTGGCCCCAGTCCGCTTCTCCCCAGGGTGAAACCGTGGGGCGTTAATTAAGGAAGCCTACCGCCTGCATCCCTGCATGGGCTCCACCACCTGCCTCTTGTTTACTAGTTAACATAGCTGAGAACCAGGTTTCCCCCGCCTTGGTCACCCGTTAGTTCTTTAGTCTCTGTCTCTTCGAAGGCCTTTTCCTGGGGCTTGGACCCCTGCATCTGATGAGCTCCAGTTGTGATCTGTGCCTGGAAGCTGCCACCTGACCAAGGCCCTGGGCCTGGGGAGGCATCAGCACTAAAGGTCAAGCCAACTAATCCTGCCTGTCAGGCACAGAGCAGCTAAAATTAAAAACGCCAAGTGGCTTTTTTCTTTCTCTGCTGGAGACTTGCAGCCCGCCCAGCACTGTAGGCTTTAGGGAGTGGTGGGGGCAAGATAAGGTGCTCCACTTTTTGCTTTGCAAGCACCTTGCAAAGGGTTGTAGGCTGAGTTTCTTTCATGTCTTGGGCAGTGGATACTAGCCATTGTGGCACAAGAAGAACCCATGTGAAGTCTCCCCGAGGTAGTGAGGTCCTCACCTAGCTTCTGCTGTTGCTTGGTTGTGCCACCCCTCCTTCCTCTAGGTGGTACAAGCTCCCCCTAGCACCTGGCCACTGGGGCAAGCAGCTGGCCTGGGCTGCTTTCAGTTTTGAGCTGGGACTGGCTACTGCTGTTGACTGGGAGCGCAGCCGGTGTCTGGTCGCTGTCCAGGATGCCTGTGCTGCTTTGCTGTGGGCCTGCAGGGCTTAAGGAACCCTCAGAAACAAGGCAAGTTCCCTGGGTTTCCCTAACTGAGGTTGACTAAGATCTTTTCCCTCTGTCCTTAACTGACGGAATGGGGGCAGGGCCTGGGGCCTGGCTACCCTCTTTGACCTTGGCTCCTCCTCACTGCTTCCCCTACAAGCTTGGTTTCCCTGGTGGGCTCATTGGGCGGTTAATTAGCTCTTTGAAGCTCTGGAAGCAGCAAAGTGGCGCTATGTGGGTTTTAGAAATAAAATCAATAAATGACTTAACCACAGCCCAGCTATCTTCTCCAGTCTCGCTCCCCTGAGGCCGGTTCCGTGCCTGTGCTCCCTCCTTCTCTGCGCCCTGCCGTCGGCTTTTGTTACGGTTTTGGAGAATAACGAAGTGGCTGACTAAGGCATCAGTCTCCTGTGCTCCAGGCCCTGAAATAGAAGAGACAGCAGAAAGGCTTGGCCGTCGGAACTGCAGCAAGCACCTGCCTTTGTGGCAGAATTGGGGAGAGATGGGAAATGCTTGCCCACCTGCCTTAAGACATCCAGGGCGGGAGAAAAAGGCCCTTTACCCGTCATGTTATGTTGTGACAGGGCTGTTTCTGCTGCTGCAGCAGTGTCCCCACCCCCTCAGAGCCCACAAGAGGAATGCCAGTTGGGAAAGGTCAGCATTAGGGCTCTGTTACTGATACCCAGCCAAGTGCTCTGGAGAAAGCCAGCTTGGTCCAGGGAAGAGGCCGGGTTTCTGGTAGAAACACAACCTTGAGGGCAGTTCAGGTTTGGAAAGTGCTTTTAGGGTTCATTAAAATATATAACTGGAGGGTGAAGGAAGGTGGGGGAAATGGGGAAAGAGAAGCAGGTCAGTTTGAATCTTTAAGGTCTGGTCATGCTGGACTGGACATAAAAATGATGAGGTGGCCCCTGGGGTGGTGTCACCCCTGGAAAAAGGCCAGAAGCACTATAGGGGCCGCAAGCACAACCAACAATAAAGACAAGTCAAAGCACCATGCATTGCCCAGGAGAAAGTGTTCTGGGACTGCAGCACGGGCCGGAGTGCAGAAGGGAGAGTGCTGAATTGACAGGAGAGGGCGCCTTGGCTGGCAGCTGGGAAAGAACCGACTTGACTCAGTCTGCCTATAAGAAGTTGGGGATGGTCTGGGATCAGGTCCTCGGTGGTAGGAAGATAGGCTTGCAGGCAATAGGGGCAGTGCAAAGGTTTGTGTGGGCAAAACATGCCACCCCAAATGGGGTGTGAGGTGGCAGCATAGCTAACCAGCAGCCAGTTGCCCAGAGGTGACTGCCAGGAGTGCAGCTCTCTCAGGGACAAGTGCAGGCTGGGGGAACCTCAGATGCCAGGCCTGGCCAGGGATTCCGTGCTTGGTGGAGGGCGGGGCAGGAGCTGTGAAGGAGAAGAGATCTGAGAGCCACCAGCATTCTTTGTTTTTCTTTTTTAAGAGAGAATCTCTGTGGCCTAGGCTGGAGTGCAGTGGCACGATCACAGCTCACTACAGCCTCCAACTCCTGGGCTCAAGGGATCCTCCCGCCTCAGCCTTCCCAAAGCACTGGGATTACAGGCGTGAGCCACCACACCCAGCTTCTTTCTTGAAATATGGTTTATAAAAAACTTTTTTAAAAAAGGAAATTGGAAATTACAGAAAAATGCAAAAAAATTTTTCATATTTCCACTAACTATATCTGTGGAGGTGTATTTTGAGGATTTCTTGGTCTTTTTCTCCACTTGGATGCCTAGCCAGTTGGTGATGCCCCGGGGGCAGGGTGGAGCAGGGCTGGGGAGTAGAGTCAAAGGCCTGGGTAGGCAGGACTTGCAGTGTGGCCCCCACTGAGCAGTTAATTCCAGGGCTGGGTCTGCTGTGGCCTAGAAAGTCCTAGAAAACAACTTGGCCTTCCCCAACCAGGCTCTCAGTAGCATCCTGCAACTGTCCAGGCTTCTGACCTGCTTCCTTGGCCCTCAGCACAGAACACCCAGTTCCTCCCCTCAACCAGCCCACCACCCCAGGCAGGCCCAGGCAGCCTTGGAAATAGCACAAGGTCCTGGGTTCCTTCTGCTCAAAGAACAAAGCAGAATCCAAAGTCTGCCCCCACAAGATTAGGAGGCAACAGTTGATGAGGCAGGGATTTATATTCTCATTTGACAGTATAAATTTGATGAAGGAATCCAAGGCTTAGGTAAAACAACCAGCCGAAGGTCACACAAGTCAGTGCCAGATCCATGACATGAGCAGTGAATGGGGCAGCTTTGAGCCAAAGCCTCAAAAGGAAGGGCCTGAAGCTGCCAGGGCACACAGGAACGTCAGGTCCCCAAGATGCAATTTGGGAGGCCAAGGGAGGAGGGTCACTTGAGGCCAGGAGTTCAAGATCAGCCTGGGCAACATAGTGAGACCCCCGTCTCTACAAAAAATAAATTAGCTGGGTGTGGTGGTTTGAGCCCATAGTCCCAGCTACTCAAGAAGCTGAAGCAGGAGGATCTCTTAAACCCAGGAGTTTGGGGCTGCAGGGAGCCATGATCGCATCCCAGCCTGGGCGACAGAGTGAGACCCTGTACCAAAAAAAACAAAAAATCACTGAAGAGCTGTGAGCCATGGCCCCAGGGGGAGAAGGGAGAGAGAGAAGGCCTCCAATCACTCCTCAAGCAGTGAGATTGCAGGGAGGGCAGAATATCATGCGTCAGTATTATGTGTGGGTGGGAAATGCCTCAGTTTCTCCCACCCCTCTGGGGCCACAGGACTACATTTCCCAGGGGCCCCTGTTCTAGGCTGGAGGCCTCTAGCCAAAGCTGGCCTGTAATCTGACCATCCCTCTTGAAAAGGTCACTTCAGAGCTCCTTGAGGGACAGCAACAGGGGGAGCTCAGAGCGGCGTTGGTGGGGGTGGGGTGAGGAAGTGGCCCTGCCTCAGACAACCTCCCCTACAATACCCCTTGGCACTCAGGGTCCTGGTCCCCCTTCTCGCAGACACCCAGTGTCCCCTGCGAGCTGCATCTCTTCTGTGCAGGCACACTGACCCCTCAGCCTGCAGGGGGACCTGCCACAACACATGGACTCCCCACCCCACTGCAGCTACCGACGGCTCCCCAGTGCAGCACTCCACCTACTGCATTTGTCTCCAACCCTGCAAAAGGCAGGGACAAGGGACAGAAGACAGAAGACCTGGAGGAAGTAGGTCAGCACAGGGCCGTGAACAAGCCAGGCTGGGTTGGCCTGGCCCTATGGAGCTGGTCCCTCCCTCCCTTCGCCTCTGCTCACCCCCAAAATAGATCCCTGAGCTGCCAGGCCAAGACCCTCCCATTGCAGGCAGAGGCGGGGCATGCTGCCCAGAGCCAGGCTTTAAATCCCCTCAGGGCTCGGGAGCTCCACTCCCTGGCTGGAGGCACCGCCGAGGCCGCTGTCCCCTCGTCCGTCCATCCATCCGTCCGTCTGGCCTGCCCTCCCGCAGCCATGTCCCGGCCCCTGTCAGACCAGGAGAAGAGAAAGCAAATCAGTGTGCGTGGCTTGGCCGGCGTGGAGAATGTGACTGAGCTGAAGAAGAACTTCAACCGGCACCTCCACTTCACACTCGTAAAGGACCGCAATGTGGCCACCCCAAGAGACTACTACTTTGCGCTGGCCCACACCGTGCGCGACCACCTTGTGGGCCGCTGGATCCGCACACAGCAACACTACTATGAGAAGGACCCCAAGGTGCTACTGGGGACACCCTGGGTGGGGTATGGGCTGGGCGTCCTGCCAGGGAGCTGGGAGGTCTGGAATAAGTGGCTGCCCCTGGTCACTCCAGGTTCCTGGGGTTGGAGGATCCAGGCGTGCCAGGTGCAGGGGGTGCTGGGACAACCCAGGGGAGAAACCTGGGGTGAGGGCAGGTCTCAGGGCTCCAGTCAGGTGGGCTGGTTGCAAAGGCCCAGCGCCCACTCAGAGAAGGGTAGAGGGCCTGGTGGTGGGCAGGACGATGCCTGTGGCCCGGGTTGGACCGGGTGGAAGGACATGTCAGTCACTGGATGTGTTCCCGATGTGCCTGTGCAGCAGGTGGGTGAGGCTGGGGCAGCTGAGGCGGCAAGGATCAAGTGTCTGGTGGGATCACTGGTAAATGTCAGCAACCCAACACCCCACTGTGGGGCGTGGGGGAGGGGCGGGAGGCAGGGCAGGGAGAAGACCCAGGAAGCAAGGAGGCCAGGCACTATCAGCATCCTAGCTCCAGGTGCCTCTGGGTCCCCCTCTTGGGACTGAGGCTTGAGGGCCAAGGGAACTGGGCTGTGCAAGCAGGGGAGGTGGTAATCTCTAGCCCTGAGTCACTGCGTGACCTTGAGCAAATGACTTTTTTCTCTGGGCCTTGGCCTTGTTCTCTTGGGGAGTACTTGGAGGTGCTTCTCTATCTTGACTCCCCGATGGGCTGTTGGGAGGCATGTGCATGACAGAAGGGTTTCCCACCTCTGCTGAGCACCTTGATCCCTGAGGTAGGTATAGCCAGCTCCATTTTCCAGATAAGGAAACTGAGGCCAGAGAAGAAAGTGATTTTCTCAAAGTCAGAGGAATGCTGGGATCAGAACCTTATCTGTTGGGCCCCAAAGTCTGAGATGGCTCTTCTGAGAGGGGAGGAAAAAGTTGGGGACAGGGATGGGACATGCTGGGGCCCAAGAGTAAGGCAGGAGGGTGAGAGATCCAGGCCCACCTGGGCCTGGTTGAATGTTGGTGGGTGGCCCTGACCCCTCCCTGCCCCTCTGTCTCCCTGGGCAGAGGATCTACTACCTGTCTTTGGAGTTCTACATGGGACGGACGCTACAAAACACCATGGTGAACTTGGCCTTGGAGAATGCCTGCGATGAGGCCACCTACCAGGTGTGTGGGGGTGGGGGCGGAGCAAGCTTGAGTGATTGGGCAATTCTCCTTCTGGCACTTGGCCCTGACCACTGCCACCTCTCCGCCTCCAGCTGGGCCTGGACATGGAGGAGCTGGAAGAAATTGAGGAGGATGCAGGGCTGGGCAATGGGGGCCTGGGCCGGCTGGCAGGCAAGTACACAGGGCTGTGGGGGGTGGGGTGGGCTGAAGGGTTCCTTTGTGCTGAGTCCCTGACACCCACCTCCCTGCATACCCCTAGCCTGCTTTCTGGACTCCATGGCAACACTGGGCCTGGCTGCCTATGGCTACGGGATTCGCTATGAGTTTGGGATTTTTAACCAGAAGATCTGCGGGGGCTGGCAGGTGAGCAGCCTTGGCCCTGACCTTGTGGGGCCCAGTCATGATGGTGAGGACCCCCATTTGGTTATCCATCTCTGGATAGGTCCAGAACCAGCCCAAAGCTCTGCAGAAAGCATCCTCGCCCCTTCCCCACCCCCCAAAGCCAGCTGGTGACCCCTGGAACAGGTGGCCCACCTGTGGACTTCTTAGGACACATCACGTCCCAGTGAATAGCCAACAACCAGGGGCCGGCCCACCTCAGAGCCCTTAATTCACACATAGTACGGGGTACACCAGGGCCACTGCTCCTGCTCTGCCCCGCCACCCACCGTGGCAGGACTACCAGGCTCTGACGTGGCTCCCTTCCTCCCCTGGCCTGCCTTGGGCCTAGATGGAGGAGGCTGATGACTGGCTTCGCTACGGCAACCCTTGGGAGAAGGCCCGACCTGAGTTCACACTGCCTGTGCACTTCTATGGCCGAGTGGATCACACCAGCCAGGGGGCCAAGTGGGTGGACACACAGGTGAGCACAAAGCCAGAGTCGGGGTGGGGGCCCAGGGGGGTCCTAGAGGAAGCAGGAAATAGGGAAAGAGTCAGGAGGTTATTGGACCCAGTGCTGTTTTACAACTGAGGACACCGAGGCTCAGAGAGGCTAAGTGCCTTCCTCAAGGTCACACAGCTGGAGCCAGGAGAGACTGGAGAAAGGGTCACAGGGGAGCCTGAGAGGAAGAGAGGGGCTGCCCTGCTCCACAATGTCCCTTCCCTGACTTGGCTCCTTCCCATAACACAATACTCATCAGAGGACCAGCATGGTGACTCAATTCTGCAGCAGCCCAGAGAGGTGGGCAGGGGAGACAATGAAAGCCTTGAGTGAGGAATTCCCTTGTCATGGGAGCGAGCTAGGGAATCCTAAAGCCAAACCAGGTGTCCAAATCCCAGTTCATTCATTCCTCTTGCCGCAGCTACAGGTCGCCAGCCTCCAGATGGGCTGCACAAAAACCGCTAGGCTTTCAGCACTGGGCATTTGTTTACTGTCACCCAGGCTAAGGCCCTGTGGGGCTGCTGGCAGCACATGCCAGGTGCACACGGCAGCCTGGCTCAAGCAGCTCTGGCTAGAAGGTGCGGCCACCCAGCTATGTGCTCTTGGATTGGTCCCTTCCCTCTCTGGGCTGCAGCTCTGGCTGTGCTCCAATCAGGGGTGATTTAGTGTGGGGGGGGGAGGGCAATGCCCCTTCAAAGGGCTCCCTTGGAGGAGCTCATGTGCCCCCGCACTGTGGTACCAGCATTAGGCACTGCTAATTAGCCCTGTGCTCAACAAGGCGTAAGAGCTTTGGATAGACTAGGCCTCTGTGACTCCTTCAGCCTGGCCCCAGGTCCCCCCAGCCCTCTCCTGAGTCCAAAGTGTCTCTAGCTTTTGTTCAGGCCAGGGTGGCCAGCCCAACCCCGTCAGTGCAGAGTGGCCACCAACAGAGCCCCACCTTGGGCTCTGGGTGTGTCACTCTGCTCCTCTCATAATCTTTGCAACAGTCAGACAAGGCAGGGGTTATGGGTGTCTGGGGGAGATGTTGGGGAGTGTCTTCTCTATAGATGAGGTCCAGAGAGGCTATCGGTTTGCTCATGGTTACCCAGCTCGTAAATGTCAGCGCTGGGACTAGAGCCGTGTTGGGACTCGACAGAGTGGAGGGACAAAGTCTTGAGTCCTAGCCCTGAGGGGATGGAGGCCCCATGAGTCAGATACAGGCAGATACCAGGGCTGGCACCCTTGGCAGACTGTCCAGCTCCTGATAAAGTGTGCCCTGCAGGTGGTATTGGCTATGCCCTACGACACACCCGTGCCTGGCTACCGCAACAACGTTGTCAACACTATGCGCCTCTGGTCGGCCAAGGCGCCTAATGACTTCAACCTCAAGGACTGTGAGTTCATCCGCTGGTAGCTAGCAGCCCCAGCCTGCCCACCAGCCACACTCAGCCCAGGCCTGACCCTGTCCTTACTTTCGTCCCGCAGTCAACGTTGGTGGCTATATCCAGGCTGTGCTGGACCGCAACCTGGCGGAGAACATCTCTCGTGTCCTGTACCCCAATGACAACGTGTGTCACCCCCTGGGCTGGGGGCAGAAAGCCTGAGTCCTTGGGAGGGGGTCAGGGAGAGCTGGGGAGGGACAGATGCTGGTGCCCTAGTCACACCTAGGGCATATTGCTGGCCTTGTACCTCCTGTCTCCCCACTTCAAGTTCTTTGAGTGGGAGGACACCTGAGTCCTGAGGGGAGGTGGCTAGGGAAGGGAACTTGGAGGCACTGTCCCCTGGTGGCACCCACAATACTCTCGGTCCTTGTGTCCCACTCTTCCTGATGCTGTTCCCCACCACTACTTCTTGGTGGGAGAAAGACCCCTGTGTGCTGGAGGTGGGGCCAGTTCAGGGCCCAGGGGGCCTGGTCGGTCTGGCCACACCCATAGCAGCTCTAGGCCACGCCCCTGACACCTTGCCTCACCTGTCTTATGCTGTCCCCAGTTCTTCGAGGGAAAGGAGCTGCGGCTGAAGCAGGAGTACTTTGTGGTGGCCGCCACCCTCCAGGACATCATTCGTCGCTTCAAGTCCTCCAAGTTTGGCTGCCGTGATCCCGTGCGCACGAACTTCGATGCCTTCCCAGATAAGGTGCTGTGTCCGAGGGATGGGCCACGCTCTGCACCTGGACAGTGTGTGCCATCGCCTCTCCCCTCCAGCCTCAGCCTGCCCCACCCCGTCTCACAGATGAGGGAGTGCAGGCTGGGAGTGTGTGCTTGTGACTTCTCAGGATCCTCAATCAACAGGCACATAACCTGGGCTTCCTGCCCTTCTCTTGCCCCACCACGGCCCCCATGAGCACCTGCACCCCCAGCTCAGCCTTACAACCATGTGGGGCTCTCTGGGGGGCTCTGAAGTGGCAAGGGACAGTGACCATAGTGCTTGGGTTGAAGCCAAGACTGACTTCCGGTCCCCTCCCACAGGTGGCCATTCAGCTCAATGACACCCACCCCTCCTTGGCCATCCCTGAGCTGATGAGGATCCTGGTGGACCTGGAGCGGCTGGAGTGGGACAAGGTGGGCTTCAGAACTCTTCTACCTGTCTGATGCTCTCTGCTGCAGGGTTCCCTTCCCTTCCCAGTTTGGGGGGTGGAAGGGTATGAATGCAGTGAACAGACGGGAGTGTGAGGCCAGAGGGGTGTGTCCCGGAACCTGGCAGTGGCAGGCCTGAGGGCCGCAGTAAGTATGGAGAGCCATCGGGCTTAGGCCAAGTCCTCACTTCCCACCCGTATGCTAGGCGTGGGAAGTGACAGTGAAGACCTGCGCCTACACCAATCACACGGTGCTGCCCGAGGCCTTGGAGCGCTGGCCGGTGCACCTTCTGGAGACACTGCTGCCGCGGCACCTCCAGATCATCTACGAGATTAACCAGCGCTTCCTTAACGTGAGTCGTGAGTCGTGATTCAGGAAGACGTGGGCGCGGGGGAGAGTGGGAACCAAGGCTAGAGCCCGGGAGTAGGGGCATGGAAGGGGTGTCCAGCCAGGGTCCCGAGACTGGCACAGTGAGTGCTGGGTTATGGGTGCTGACTCCGGGGTTATGGAGCTGGGGACTGGGGTTTCTGGATCCTGGTCCTAGCTCTGGGCTCTCTGGACACAGCGGGTGGCGGCTGCATTCCCAGGGGACGTAGACCGGCTGCGGCGCATGTCCCTCGTAGAGGAGGGCGCGGTGAAGCGCATCAACATGGCACACCTGTGCATCGCAGGTTCGCACGCCGTCAATGGCGTGGCTCGCATCCACTCTGAGATCCTCAAGAAGACCATGTGAGCTCCGCTCTACAGACCCCGCCCCTCTCACCAGGCCACGCCCCTGTCACTTATAGACCCCGCCCCTCAACATCTGGCACTGACCATTCATGGTTTCCTGCAGCTGGCCCCTTCCACAGGTGGCGTAGCTCTTACAAGCACCAATCCCCTTCCAGTACAGTCCTGTCCCGAGATGACCTGGTCTTACACACAGCACCCTTCACCTTCCCCAGGTCTGCAATTCCCCAGTCCAGGCCCCTTTCAGCAAGATACCAGGCTAGGGGCCCCAGGGAGGAGGCCTTCATCCCACAGGGGTGAGTGGCGACCCTCGTCCAACCCCTTCCCACAGCTTCAAGGACTTTTATGAGCTGGAGCCTCATAAGTTCCAGAATAAGACCAATGGCATCACCCCTCGGCGCTGGCTGGTTCTGTGTAACCCCGGGCTGGCAGAGGTCATTGCTGAGGTAAGAGGCCACTGTATGGCCAGTAGAGTTAATACAGGTCACTGCAGGGATCAGCTGGGTATGGTGGGGAAGGTGGCTCACTGTACCAGGGTTCCCAGCCGAGGGCTGAAATCCATCTTGCCCTGCCTTCCCTTGCAGCTGCCCAGAGGAACGGGCACCGCTTTCTTATTTTCGTGAGGATGCCCTATGGACTAGTGGAGGCCCTGGCTTTGGAGGTGAACCTGGTGGAGTTCACAGTCCAATGGGGGTCATCCATGGGTCACATCTGGAATGATACTGGAAGGGGCAGTTATCTGATAGAGGAGGTGTGAGGTCATGACAACATGAGGAAAAGACCAGGAAGCCAGGAAGCCCTGCAGGGGTCAGGTGGGGTCAGCCATAAGAGCTCAAGGATGGGAGAGGAGGAAGATGGCCAGGGATGCACCATGCCCCAGTCGGGAGACTGGAGAAGGAATGGGGAGGGTTTCCAGAGCAGTCTGCTGGGTGGAGGTGGCTTGGCTGACCTGGACAGGGACCCCCCTGTGTCTGGAAGAAGAAGGATCAGGGGATGGTCTTGACTAAGAGCCCTCTTCCCACAGCGCATCGGGGAAGACTACATCTCAGACCTGGACCAGCTGCGCAAACTTCTCTCCTTCGTGGATGATGAAGCCTTTATCCGGGATGTGGCCAAAGTGAAACAGGTGGGGAGGGCTGCAACCAGGGACGGCTGTGCCAGGGCTGGCACAGGGAGAGTGCTGCAGGTGCCAGATGTCTGGGTCAGGGATGGCAAATAGAGTTCATGTCTCCTGCCAGCCCCAGGCCGTTGACTGAAGTTGCCTGGAGTCTGAGGCATCATCTGATCTCAAGGGAAGAGTGCTGACATTGATTAGCAATGTCTGCCCTGGTGCAGGAGTGGATGAAGGTAGCAAGTGAGCCTCCTGTTATCTACCTTCCTGGGCCTGAGTGAATGGAAAGACATGAGGACTGTAGAATTTCCTGGAGCTGAGGCCTATTGGTGAGCCCTTCCCCTCTCCCCTGCCTCCAGGAAAACAAGTTGAAGTTCTCTGCGTACCTAGAGAGGGAGTACAAAGTTCACATCAACCCCAACTCGCTCTTTGACATCCAGGTGAAGCGGATTCATGAATATAAACGACAGCTCCTCAACTGCCTCCATGTCATCACCCTGTACAACCGTGAGTGGCAGGGACTCCATCCTGTCTCTCAGTTGTCCCCTCTGTGTACCTGTTAGCATAGCACATAATGCCTAATCAATATCTTCTTTGGCCTCATGACAACTCACGGGTCATGTAATTATCCTCATTTCACAGATGGGCAAACTGAGGCTCAGAGAGGGAAAAGCGATGGTCACATAGCAAGTGATTGTCCAAGTCAGGCCTGCTGTCTCCCGGCTCAGCCCTATCAGAAGCTACTACCCAGAGGGAACAAGCTGGCCAGCTTGATCCTTCTCTGTTCTCCGCAGGCATCAAGAAGGATCCCAACAAGTTTGTTGTGCCTCGGACTGTGATGATCGGAGGGAAGGTGAGAAGCCAGGGCCCCCTCTGGGCCTTTGATATCCAAGTTGAGGCCAGCTTGGCTGGGTTGCAGGATAGTGGGTACGGAGGGGATTGGCCTATAGAGCTGACCCCAGACTGTGCCCCTACAGGCTGCACCTGGGTACCACATGGCCAAGATGATCATTAAACTCATTACAGCCATTGGAGATGTAGTCAACCACGACCCGGCAGTGGGAGACCGCCTCCGTGTGATCTTCTTGGAGAACTATCGAGTCTCACTGGCTGAGAAAGGTGGGTGCTGCCTATGGAGGCTCTGCGTAGTTCAGTCCCGGGAGGAGGCATTAGTCATCTTTTCCTGGAGTACCTGCACTTGAAAGAAGAATCTGCAGATGGCAATGCTTAAACCATGAGGATACCCCTCTAATGGTAGAATTTCAGGCAGTACGGGGTGAATTTCAGGCAGTACAAGGCAGATGGGCCTTGCTGGTGCCCTTCAAATCACACAGTGGAGGTAGGGGAATCCAGTTTGGACCCAGATGTTCAAGACTCAACCAGAGGTGGAGAGCAGTGGGGGTGGTGTGTGAGAGGGAGACTTGGTTGGTGAAGGCTGGGGGTTTGGGGTTGGGGAGCTCTGAGTCCGGCTATGCCTAGAGCCCCAGCTGGGGTGGGGCTCTTCCCTGAGTTTCCTTGTCCCTCTGCTGCTGCCCCACAGTGATCCCGGCTGCTGACCTCTCGGAGCAGATCTCCACTGCGGGCACTGAGGCCTCAGGCACTGGCAACATGAAGTTCATGCTCAATGGAGCGCTGACCATTGGCACCATGGACGGGGCCAACGTGGAGATGGCGGAAGAGGCGGGAGAGGAGAACTTTTTCATCTTTGGCATGCGGGTGGAGGACGTGGAAAAGCTTGACCAGAGAGGGTAATGGGAGTCAAGGACCCAAAGGTCATGGTTCATGGGCAGGAGGCACCAAGGTGTGCCTCAGCCTCCCGAGTAGTTGGGATTACAGGTTCTCACCATCACGCTCAGCATGAACTGTGTTTATGATCGCGATCACCATTGTAACTACTGTATTCATACTTCCCTTTTTGCCATGACTTCCAGGGAGCTAAGGACTTAACTTTACTTACAGTTGCAAAACAATATTATCTCTTAGGGTTCATATAGTTTTCTCTTCCTTTTCCTCCAATTCTGTGTTATTTCTTTCCCATTTCATTAACCTTATTTCCTGTAAGCTCCCTCAAGAGTTTTCCAGAATCCTGACGGCTGTAACTAAGACCTTGCACAGTCTGTGCCGGCCTTCCCAGGCATGCCTCTTGCTCCCAGCACTGCCCTCCAGCCTGGGCAACAGAGTGAGACCCCGCTCTGTTTATTCTAAAAAATAAACAAGACGACAAAAACAAAAACCCATAGTTCTCCACAGGAGAAATGCCATTTTCCTGGCATTAAAAAAATTTATTTTTAAATATGATTTTTTCTTATTATAAAAGTAATACATGTTCACTAATTGGAAAAATACAAAACCAAAAACAAAATAACTGTCATCCATAATCTCATCATCCAGATTTAAAAGCCACAGTCCCCTTTTTAATGTGTGTTTATATATATTTTTTTGTCAATAATTTTTAAAAATTGGGAACAATGTATGTACAATTTTGAGTCATGATGTTTTATTTAACATTAGAGAGACATTTCCCATGTCATTAGTCTTCAAAAATCCTTTGAATGTTTGTATAGTGTTCCAGCCTATGAACATGTCACAACTTATTTGATCAATTCCATATGATTGGACATTAAGGTGGATTTCCCATTCATTAGTCTCAGTATCACGGTGATGAGCAACCTTTTAACATCTACCTCCACATCTCTGATTATTTCCTCTAATTATCAGAAGGGGAATATTTTTGAGCCAAAAAGTATGAGTTCTTTTTTTTTTTTTTTTTTGAGGCAGAGTCTCACTTTGTTGCCCTGGCTAGAGTGAGTGCCGTGGCGTCAGCCTAGCTCACAGCAACCTCAGACTCCTGGGCTCAAGCGATCCTTCTGCTTCAGCCTCCCGAGTAGCTGGGA